>BQNB010003694.1:46823-106618 GCA_026074375.1 Tanacetum coccineum | reverse complement strand
AGTCTGGTTCGGGTCAATCGGGTCGGGTCCATTCGTGTCAAAGCTCCAAAAACCATACCCGAACCCGACCTTGTTTAAAACTCGGGTTACTCGGGTTCGGGTCAATCGGGTCGGGTCAACCCGAATTTGAGTAAAATGACAAAATAAGGTATAATATTATTGATAACTTGAGTTTACACGAAAAGATTTTGAGTTTCCGGGGTTCCGTTTGGTCAAAAACGCGAAAAACAAAATTTAAAAGATAAAACCCTAAAATTAATATCGGAAGTGATTAAAAATCACGAAACACTTAGAAAAGTTAAAATATCTTATATAAGGCCTAATTTAATTAATAACCGATGTCGGGACTCGCCCGATGACGCTTTTCAAATTTACGTGGTTTAACTTCCTGATAAACTGTCAGATTCTAACGTAACATGTAAAAGTCAAAGATAATAATCGGAAAGGTTTAAAAATGTTAACTTGAAATTTACAGGATGTAACATCCTTTCCCCGTTAAAAGAGCTTTGTCCTCAAAGCTTAGGACGTAGCTTGAGACGCGGATTCAGGGTTAGCGAAAAGATGAGGGCACTTTTTTTGCATTTGGTCTTCGCGATCCCAAGTATACTCGGGACCTCTTCTTGAATTCCAACGGACCTTCACAATTGGAATACAACTTTGCTTCAAACGTTTAACTTTGCGGTCCATAATTTCAACCGGTTCTTCAATGAAATTGAGCTTGTCGTCGACGTGGATTTCGTCCAACAGAATAGCGAGTGGTTTGTTGGATAAGCACTTTTTAAGGTTTGAGACGTGAAAGGTACAATAAACACGGCTTAGTTTCTCGGGTAACTCAAGTTGATATGCAACCGTTCTAACTTTGGCGAGAATCTTAAAAGGTCTAATATAACGAGGGTTTAACTTTCCCCGCTTGCCGAAATGTATCACTCCTTTCCAGGGCGACACTTTCAACATAACCTTATCCCCAACTTAAAACTCCAAAGGCTTACGTCTCTTATCAGCGTAGCTCCTTTGTTGATCACGTAAAGCTTGTAGACGATGCTTGATTTGGATGATCTTCTCTGTTGTTTCACGAATAATTTCTGGGCCAGTGAGCTGAGCGTCTCCCACCTCAGCCCAATAGATAGGCGAACGACATTTACGACCATACAATGCCTCAAAAGGTGTTGCTTTAATACTCGTATGATAGCTGTTGTTGTAGGAGAACTCTGTCAATGGTAGATGTCTGTCCCGTCCCTTTCCAAAGTCCATCACACACGCTCGCAACATGTCTTCTAACGTTTGGGTGGTCCTCTCACTTTGACCATCTGTTTGTAGATGGTAAGCCATACTCATATCCAGTTGAGTACCTAGGGCTTCATTCAATTATTTCCAGAAATGAGACGTAAACTTACTGTCTCGATCAAAAATAATCGAAACTGGCACTCCATGTCTCGAGACTAGTTCCTTCAAGTATTGTCTCGTCAACTTCTTATAGTTACGACACTTAGCAGTACACTGTCCTTCGTGGTGTAGCTTACACTTATTGCAGAAAGGAAGTGTTCCTTCATAACCATTCTTCTTATTGTTACCAGCCATATAGGCTCTAGCAACATTCTGGCCTCCATTATTCTGTCGTGGGGTGGTTGTTGCCCATGGTTGTTTCTATAGTTGTTGTTCAATCTCCTCTTGTTCTCTGCATTTCTTACAGCATAGCCCTTTAACTTTTGACCAATCAAGTTGTTGGAAATTCGAACAGCATCTTGTAGTCTTGTGGGTTCTGCAGCAATTACATTCCTTTGGATATTATCAGGAAGACCTCTAATGAATTTCTCCACCTGATCTTCCTCCTCGGGGACCATTTTGGTACACATCATGGTAAGTTCTTGGAACCTTTGAGTGTAAGTAGCCATGTCGTTGTTTTTCATCGACAAATTCCACAACTCGGTTTCCATCTTTTAGATCTCATTTCTCGGGTAGTACACTTCAGTCATCAGCTTCAACAGCTCTCTCCATGATAAAGCGTATGCAGCATCAGTTCCGATGGTTCTCTTGTGAGAATTCCACCAGGTTAATGCACTGTCGAGTAAAGTACAGGTAGCATACTTCACTTGATATCTCTCCGGACAGTTGCTGATGTGAAACATAGTTTCCATCTTTTCACTCCATCTTATCAAACCAACCACACCTTCTGTTCCTTTAAAACTCAATGGTTAACATTTCATGAAATCTTGGTAAGTACATTCACGAGCAACAGGCCTATCGCCTCTCCCATTTACATTACGGTTCTCATTACCCTTACCGTTGTCTCCTCCACTGTTTCCATTTCTAGTACCATTTCCATTACCATTTCTATTACCATTTCCATTACCATCTCCTCCTCCATTGTCATTTCTGTTCCCGAGTTCAAGATCTCGGTTAACTCGACGAGCCTCTAGAGCTGCGTCCACCCGTTGGTTGATCATTTCTTCAATTGCGACAGGGGTCGTACCGGAACGAGTGTTAGTCATTGTTCTACATCACAAGACACAACCCATGGTGAGATTTGAAACGAATACACGATTATTAGATAACGATAATTTAATACATGCTATGAAACAAAATATAATTACAGCACGATTGCCAGAACGAATAAATAACAATATAGATAAATAAGCGAGAGAGTCAAAACAAGCTTTTCATTTCAAGAATAAAAGCATAATTCAGTTACAACCAAAATCCAAAATAGGTACATGATCCACAATTATTTCTACTGCTAACATCTAGACCTAACCATCAGTCTAGTGTCCTACATGATCATGGTACTACTAGTCTAAGGGAGAAAACCCAAACGTCTCTCAACATATGACTCCAACCTCCTAAGTCTCCCCCGAGTATCATTGCGATCCCTACAAACCTGACAAAACTCTTCATGTGAAAGAGACATGTAAAGACGAAGACTGTTCACACGATCCCTCTCGATATCCAACATAACACGAACCTTGAGGTTCTCAACCTCAAGCTGTCAATCCTCTCGATCATACTAACTCTCTATCCCCTAGCTATCAACTGATCAACCTCCAACCGTATCTGAACAGTCTCAATCCTGACAATCCTATCAATACGAACCTCAGACATGTGATGGTAAAAGTCACGCACAGCCTCATCCAAGTCAATCGGAATATCCTCGAATGACCTAACAATGCCATCCCTAGTGCCAGACGAATCAAAAGAATCCTCTCTAGCTGTCTCTACAATCTCCTCCTCAACTATCGGTGCCGACATCGGGTCGATACCTACCTCAACTGTGTCTCCAGCACTGGTGTCAGCCTCATACTCCTCTGTGTCATCCCTGACATCCCTAGGGTCAATCTCAACATGATCTCTAACATCAACCTCAGTCTTTATAGGATCAATCTTGATATCCTCCTCTATGCTAGCCTCAGACGAATATGAATCTCTGAAACTCTTACGAGGCGGTAAGAGATTAGCACAGGTAGGAGCTAATGATCCCATAACTGGCGTAGATGAGGGTACAGAATCTACCGGGGATCTATATCTCTTGCGAGATGGTCCAGCAGAATGTGAAGATGAATGCAGGGGTCTCTCTAATGAATCTCCTGATGATGACTCTGATGTAGTCAGTGGATACAAAGTAGATAATGGAGCAGCACACCAATGACGAAATGCCTCACTACGTCGTGGTGCTCTCTTCAGAGGAAAACCCAATCTAGGTGATACATCTCTAGTTGAAGATCCAGAATGAGCCTGATCTGGTGCATCCAAACCCGAAGAATGAACTGGCGAAGAATCAGAAGATGAATTAGAAGAAGATGGGCGGTGGTCTGAAGAACGAGGTGATACACGCCTCCATGCTAATCTGCGAGCTGGTAAAGGTCCAACTCTCTTCCTCGTAGTCAACAACTTACGCGGCCCATTAAGATGGGTGCGGTAAGGTCGACCAAAAGGAATAGCCTCCCCGGGTCGGATAAGAATCGCTCGCTCGATGAATCCTGGTGAGGCTAGTACAGGAGCAATAGAAACTCAGATGAATGATGGATGGATGTAATGCTACCTTGCTCCTCAACGAGCAACACATCACATTCGGATCTGAGACGGTTGTTAGAAATTTTGTATAACAGATTAATTTGTTAGTATTACAGTTAGTTCTTGCTAGTATAATAGTTAGTATTGGTTAGAAGGTTTGATCATAGCTTAGTATTGACAGTATTAATAGGGTTAATATTGTTCTATGTGATTAGGTTAAGTCTGCTTACGCAGAATTTAGTTAGAGTTAAAGATATGCATGAGATATCGTAGGAAAGGATATGCATTATCTTTATACGCGTTTTGTAAAGCCCATTAGGGTTTCTTTAGTCTATAAAAGGACCCCTAGGCATAATTAGTAGATATAGTTCTATAGAAGATCATAGAGATCAATATAGTAAACATAGTTTGTAATATTATACTATAGGCAGATTCAAAAGTTCAATATAAAGTTGTTTTGCTTGTGTTTCTTTTTAAATTATTGATTAAATTCAGTGTAATCAGTAGTGGTAAATCATTGTTTTCATCATTGTTATTAATTTGATTTATCTAAGCAACAAACCCTTTAAAAGCTAAGGTTAAGATCATTAAGCAAAAGGGATCATACAAGTGGTATCAGAGCTTGTGGAGGAAACTCTGAAAAAAGAAGAATTCTTTTGAATCAGACTACTCAATTCAAAGAGTTATGGTGATCAAGATACTCCTCCCCAACAATCAATGCTATGAAGATCCTATCATTAAGAAGGAGAATACGATTATCTGGAGTATGAGGATGAAGGGACAATACAATTGTCACACAGATCATAAATCTGTGGTGATATTATTGTCTATGGAGATATGGAAAGATGATGCTACACCGTCAGGAGAACAATTAGTCTTCCTCCTATTCCTAAGACTGCAAAACAATTAGCTGTTAGAAAAGAATCAAGATTGGATTTAAGAGGATCTTGCTCTTAGCAATACCTGATGAGTACCTGTCTAAGTTCCACAATGTTTCCTGATGCTAAATCTTTGTATGGCTGCAATAAAATCTAGATTTGGAGGTAATGAGGAATCCAAAAAGATGCAAAAGAAGGTTCTGAAATATCAGTTTGAAAATTTTATTACTGCATCTAATGAAACTTTAGATAAGGCTTATGATAGATTTCAGAAACTCATAAGTCAACTGGGAAAATTCATGGAGCATCTGTATCATGGAAGAAATTAATCAGAAGTTTTTAAGACGTCTTCTCCTTCATGGAGTCCAAATAGCACTGATCATGAGAAATAAAACAGCATATTATGATGAAATTGATATTGATGACCTTTACAACAATCTTAGGGTGTATGAAGATGAATTGAAAAGGTCTTCAGGTTCCAACTCTGCTTCACAAAACTTAGCTTTTCTTTCCTCTGAGAATACTAACAATACTAATGAAGTTAGTACTGCCAGTGAGGATTTTGGGGTTAGTACTGCTGGTGGAATTAATCAAGTTCCATCTACTCTAAGTGCTCATGATATAGCTTACTCCTTTCTTGCACAACTAACAACCAGTCCTCAACTTGAGAATGAGGATTTTTAGCAGATGGATGGAGATGACTTGGAGGAATTAGATCTTCAATAGTAGGTTGCTATGTTGACTGTCAGAGTAAAGAAGTTCATTAAGAGAACAGGAAGAAATATGGACTTCAAATAAAAATGACATGTTTCTCTTGATAAGTCAAAGATTGTGCTACAATTTTGTATAGAAAAGGACATTTTGACTAGAGAATGTAGATCTGGAAGGAGTCAGGGAAGAAGATTATTGGGTGACAATGGCAGGAGCAATGCACAAACAACTGAATCTTTATCTCAGGCTCTGGTGGCTCAAGATGATCTAGGAGGCTATGACTGGAGCAATGATTCAACTATGTTTTGATGGCCATCTCCTTTTCAAGTCATTAAAGTTCTGTCTGCAGTTGAGTAAAAATGTCTAATTGTCTTGAATCATTTAAAATGTCTTCAAAAGAACTATGAATAACTGAGAGAGAAAAGCATAAACAAAGACCAATACTAGAAATTAGGGGTTGATGAGATAGCCTGTAGAGGTCAACTAGAAGCTAGAATTATTAGACATCAAAAGAAATGAATTAGCTTGGGTGTGAGCAGATAGGAGTTTCTAACTATGATCTTAAGTGTAGAGAAATAAAAATTAACAACTTAAATCTGGAATTAGAAAAGGTTGTTAAGAAAAGAGATGAATTGAAAATCAAGATTGAAAAATAGGAAGGGTCATCAAAGAATCTCACTAAGATACTCAATAGTCAGATGAGTACTAATGATAAAAATGGATTAGGGTTTGGCACACAAATGGATGATTTGAGTAATAAATCTTAAAACTAATAGTGAGAACAGTTTGACTATTTTTTAGGTCAAGATCTAGTGATGAAGGAGAGCACACTAGCAAATAATAGGTTCACTAAAGCAAATGAGTATCATGCCGTTCCCCCTCCAATTACAAGGAACCCACTAACCCCAAGAGAGCTGATATATCATTTGCAGGACTAGATGAGTATGCTTTTAGAAATAAAATCATATTGTCTAAGATAACTGAAACTAACAAGACTGTAGGTATCACAAATGAAGCAGCTATAGTTAAAACCTTGTTGTCAAAATGAAACAGTTATGTTTACGTCAAAGATTAATTAGGAATGAAGTCATTTCTTGTCGGGATTGGACCTCAGATGATGAGGAAGACGTGTGTGCTGTCAAAACTGTTAGTTCTGTTGAGCCTAATGTGACTCAAGCTGTTAGGAGTCAAGCTGATAAAAGTTGTCAAACTTCACAAAAATAAGGGATTGATTTTAAGAAAGTACATAAAATAAAAGCTTGTTTTGTTTGTAAAAGTATTGACCATTTGATAAAAGGACTGTGATTTCTAATAAGCGTTCCTGGAAACTTAGGGTTAAGTAATGTGGGTCAATACTGTGATTGGATGATAGGGTAGTCAAACAGTATGGGATTATGCATAAGGGTAAATCACCAAAACTTTTCAAAAAATTTAATATACCCTCATGCAAAAAGGACCTTTAACCCATCAACAGTACTAACCAGAGCAGGTTTAGTTAATACTAATAGATCAAATGTTAGTACTGCTAGGTCTATTAGTACTGTTAGGCATGTTAGGCCTGTTAGTACTGCTAGGCCATTGGCCTTAAAAATAACACAATCTAATAGTGTTATTAGACCATATCACCTAAGATTGGACATTGTAAGACCAAAAGCCTCAAACTCACCAATCAAGAGGTTCTTATTTCACCTCAACCAGTTTAATAGACCCAAAGACTTAAACCTGATGTGAAAACTTTTAGGGTTATAACATGACTATGTTGGGACAAGGGAGTTGTTATTTAGTAAGGGTAGTGGAGAATGTCCTTAAGAATGCTACTTTAATGGGTATTTAGACCAAAATGTATTACCAAGATCATGTGTACAAATATAATGGCTTTAATGCTCATAGAAGTTTTGAGGATGTAGGACCAAAAGGATTTCCAAGTCAGTATTGACTTGGATCCCTAAGGAGATACTAATTCTCTTACTTTTGTGTAGGGCATTATAGAGATCTTGTTACAGGATCAATGAAAGTGGTGGATTGTGGTTGCCTTCTAGCCATATGACTGGCTAACAAAGCTTATCTTTCAAAACTATGAAGATTTCATGGAGGCTTTATGGCTTTGGAGTGATCCCAAAAAGGAGTAAACACGATTCTCATGGTTGCAGGTTTATTAGGAAATGATAAAGGACCTTTCAGGAATACATACTGCTTCCACTACAACTCGTTAGATAAGGTTTCCAGTAAACGGATGTTGTTCAGGTCATGCACAAGCACAAAAATTCTGAAAATGCTTTTCAGAATGGATATAACAGGTTAGAGAGTTTTTGCTAAGGACGGACAACATCAATGCCAGAAGATGAACAAATCTGGCAAGATGAACTTGAGATGGTGGTTACTCAAGAATTGGTTGCTAATGCTATGTATGATGAATCATGAAAAGCCCTTTGAAGACGTAAAGTGGTGAATTTAATTTCAAAGAAGGCAACTCAAGCTTACCGAGTACTAACTCATCTTCAGTACTGATAGGCCCATTGCTAGTAATGATTGTTAGATATTTGTTGGTACTAATAGGTCTAACACACCCAATGTTAGTGCTCCTACTACTTCCATAGGTGAAAATGCTGATGAATCATCATTTGTCTATCTTGGAGGCAAAATACCTATTGATGCATCTACTCTCCCTAATGCTGATTTACCCATTGATCCAAATATGCCTGACTTGGAAGATGCTTCTGTTACTCTCTTAAATGATGGAATATTCAATGAAGCTTATGATGATGATGAAGATGTGGGCTGAAGTGGTCTGATTTCTAACAACATGGTTAACCACCATTGCTGTCCTCTTTTTGTCAGTCTATCCCATTACTCATAATTCATAAGGATCATCCAAAAGGACAAATTCTAAGAGATCCTATATCAGCAATTATTCTTTTGAACTAGAAGCTTTCTCAGATATTGATTATGCAGGAGCCAGCCTTGACAGAAATCAATAACTGGTGGATGTCAATTTCTTGGTAGAAGACTCATATTTGCTGTGCAAGTGAAGCAGGACAATTGTGCAAATTCTATCTTCTGTGGACAGAATATGTTGCTAACTGCTCATTGCTGTGGGAAGTTTACTATGGTACAAAACCAATTGATGGATTATGGCTTTAACTTCCATTGAACACCAAAAATCTATTATTGTGACAATGAGAGCACCATATGTGTTGTCAAGATCCAGTTTCTCCACTCAAGACAAAGCACATTGAGATTCGACATCACTTCATAAGGGATTGTTATGAGAGTGATTGTTAGATGTTCTCAGGATTTACTTTGACTCAATTGTTGCAGACCTTCTCACCAAAGGATTTGTTTTTGTTACCTGGTTTACTTCTTAGTAGTCAGGCTTTGGGAAAATGTTAAACTTTGTGTACATTTGAGGGAGGTTAATTATATAGTTTGTAAGGACTAGTAAATTCTTCTAGACTTTATTTTTTTTATTTAACGTTAATACTGCTAGGGATTAATGCTGATAGTTTGGATTTAGTTAGTTCAAGTTCATGGTAACATTGTAGCATTTTTTTGTTTTTGCACTAACTTTTAGGTATAAGAATGGATTTGAGGATGGATCACATGAGTCCTGGCAAATACTACTCATCTATGGTCTGTAAGTACTAAGTATTAGAGTTAATTTGGTAGTCTACAAGTTAATATCTGGTATTATTACTTGTTACATTCTGTGGACTACCAAGTTAATTCTGGTAGTTTACTTGTTATTATGTAGGACTTTAAGTTTAATTATGGTAGTCTACAAGTTTTAATTCTGGTAGACTTCTTGTTAATTATGTGGACTTCAATTAATTATGGTTGTCTATAGATATTTTCTGGTAGTCTATATGTTAATTTGATAGATCTATATTAGTACTGGTAGGGACTAATTTAATTCTGGAGATGACGTTTGTGCCTGGAGAGGATAATTGACTTTTTCTTATTTGAATTTATTACGTTGGAGATTTTTACGGGCGTACTTCTAACATAGGTTTTCTATTTGGAATAATTACTGCACTTATTCAATAAAATATATTTCTATACTCAAAGAAACTTCTTTTAACACATGGCCAATAAGAAACCTTGTTATTTACGATAACAAAACTCAATTCCCTCTCTCTACTAGCATTAGTTATTTACTTCGCATCAAACCCAGGATTAGAATTTACATTCTTATGATTTCTATTCACAACGTAGTCAAATGGCAACCTAAGCTACTAAACAAGCATAATATGGTCGCTTTCCTGAAGAAACCAAATGAAAGTGTTGGTTTCACTAAGGTAGTAGATTTCCTTAAAGGTACATCTCTCAGGTATGCCTTAACTCATAATCCTACTATCTATGACTCCCTAGTTAACAGTTCTGGCAAACTGCCACAGTCAGAACACTTGCTAATGGGACTCAACAATTAGTAGCATCTATAGACTCTAAAGAGTATACTATTACTGAAGCATCTGTTAGAAGTAAACTTCAATTGGCAGATGCTACTGCATTGTCAATTAATTTAATTGATGCTAAAATATATGCTGGATTAGCCACATTGGGGTATGTTACTGAGGGTAAATTAACTTTTTGGAAAAGGAATTTTACACCCCAATGGAAATTTTTAATCCATCATATTTTACACTGCTTAAGCCCTAAGTCTGGTGGATGGGATCAATTTGGTAGTACTATTGCTACTGCATTAATCTGTCTATCTAGCAATAGGGTTTATAATTTTTCTAAAATGATTTTTGATGGGATGGTTCATAACTTAGAGAGTAATTCAAAATTTTTAATGTATCCAAGGTTTTTACAAATTATTTTGGATATTACAACTAAAAATAAAGGAAGGTATTTAGCCCTAACTTTGACCAAAAAGCTTTTTGCAAACATGAAAAGGGGTTATGCAGGGGATATTGTACCATTGCTGCCTGCTATGTTGGCAGGGGCAGCTGTGGATCAAGGTGAAGGCTCAGCACAACTAGCTGAACCCCATCACACACCTGTTGATCCAATATCATCCACATCCCAACCACCTATTCCATCACCTATTCCATCATCACCTCATTAATCACCACCACACCTCATTCACCACATCAATTCACCACCTTTTTCACACCTCATTTTTTCACCACACTGGTCTATGATGCACCTCTACCTGAAAGTATTACAGCATGAAGTGCTGAGGATTGTATGCAACTTAATGAATTGATGGTGCTTAGTATCCTACTTAGTGCAGGATTAATTGTTTGGAGAAAGAGTGAGGGACACCAATAAGACCACTAAGGATTGGTGTGATATCTAGCAATGTACTAAAAGTATTTGATACGAAACTTCTATCGGCACCTGAATCAAATAACATATAAGCATGATGATCGTTGAGAAGGAACGTACCCGTGACAGTGTTGGAACCCGGTTTAACGTCACCTCCTCCTAGGACATATGCTTTGCCTCTTGCATCAGGAACTCTTGCTTTGCTCCCACGGTTTTGGTTTTTGACTTTGGGATAATCCTTCCTGTAATGTCCTTGTACTCCGCATTCAAAACACGTAACGACTCCCTGATTCGGCCTTGGAGTTCCTTGAGTAGTTACAGTCACAACAGATCTGCAATCCCTGGCTAGATGTCCAATCCTCTTATAGTTATGATACTTAGCAGTACAATGTCCTTCGTGGTGTAGCTTACACTTATTGCAGAAAGGAAGTGTTCCTTCATAACCATTCTTCTCATTGTTACCAGCCATGGCTCTAGAAACATTCTGACCTCTAGTATTCTGTCATTTATAGTGTGGTTGTTACCCACAGTTGTTTCTATAGTTGTTTAATCTCCTCTTGTTCTTTGCATTTCTTACAGCATAGCCCTTCAACTTTTGATCCATCAAGTTGTTGGCAATTCGAACAGCATCTTGTAGTCTTGTGGGTTCTGCAGCAATTACATTCCCTTAGATATTATCAGGAAGACCTCCAATGAATTTCTCCACCCGATCTTACTCCGTCGGGACCATTTTGGACACATCATGGCCAACTCTGAAATCTCTGAGATAAGCAATCCAAATCATTGTTCTTCACGTTAAGTCCACAGTTCATTATTTGTTCTGAATCTCATTCCTTGGGCAGTACACTTCAGTCATTAGCTTCATGAGCTCTCTCCATGACATGGCAAATGCAGCCTCAGTCCCAATAGTCCTCTTATGTGAGTTTCACCAAGTTAGTGCACTGTCCAATAGGGTGCAAGTAGCATACTTAACTTGGGACTTCTCTGGGCAGTTGCTGATATGGAACACTGTTTCCATTTCTCAAACCACCTTATCAATCCGACAACTCCTTCCGTTCCCTTGAAGTTGGGTGGTTAACACTTCATGAAATCCTGGTAGGTGCATTCTCTAGCAACAGGTCTATCGCCTCTACCATTCTCATTTCCACCATTTCCATTTCCACCATCACTGCCATTTTGGCTTTGATTCTCAGCCTCGAGAGCGTTAGCAGCACGGGCTTCCTCATGAGCAGCCAACGCTTCTTCCACACGTTGGTTAACGATTCTCATTACTCAGGGGTGATACCGGAGCAAGTGATTAGTCCATGTTCTACAAGTCACAAGACCACAACCCATAGGAGAAATTTTGAAACGAAATGCACTATCATTAATAACGATAATTTAATGCATGCAATGAAAATAAAAATATAATTACAACATATTCCAGAACGTATAAATAACACATAAGTAAATAAGCGAGAAGAGGTCAAAACATGCTTTTCGTGTCATGAAATAAAAGCAAATTCGAGTTACAAACCAAAAATACAAAATAGGTACATGATCCACAATTATTTCTACTGCTAACATCTAGACCTAACCATCAGTCTAGTGTTTTACATGATCATGGTACAACTAGTCTAAGGGCGAAAACCCAAACGTCTCTCAACATATGACTACAACCTCCTAAGTCTCCCTCGAGTATCATCGCGATCCCTACGAACCTGACAAAACTCCTCCTGTGAAAGAGACATATGGAGACGAAGACTGTTCACACGAACCATCTTGATATCCAACATAGCATGAACCTTAAAGTTTTGATGGTTTTCTAACCTCAAGCTATCAATTCTCTCGATCATACTAACTCTCTGTCCCCTAGCTATTAACTGATCAACCTCCAACCGTCTCTAAACAGTCTCAATCCCGACAATCATATCAATACGACCTCAGACATGTGATGGTAAAAGTCACGCACATCATCATCCAAGTTAATCGGCATATCCTCGAATGACCTAACAATGCCATCCCTAGTGCCAGACGAATCAGAAGGATCTTCTCCAGCTGGCTCTACAATCTCCTCCTTAACTATCGGTGCCGACATTGGGCCGATACCTACCTCAACCGTGTCTCCAGCACTGGTGTCAGCCTCATACTCCTCTTTGTCATCCCTGACATCCCTAGGGTAAATCTCAACATGATCTCTAACATCATTCCCATCACCAATACCCAACTCCATATCGACCTCAGTCTCTATAGGATCAATCTCGGTATCCTCCTCTATGCTAGCCTTAGACGAATATGAATCTCTGAACCTCTTACGAGGTGGTAAGAGATCAGCACAGTAGGAGCTAATGATCTCATAACTGGCGTAGATGATGGTACTAAATCAACCGGGGATCTACATCTCTTGCGAGATAGTCCAACAGAATGTGAAGATGAATGCAGGGGTCTCTTTAATGAATCTCTCAATGATGACTCTGATGTAGTCGGTGGATACAAAGTAGATAATGGAGTAGCACACCAATGATGAAATGCCTCACTACGTCGTGGTGCTCTCCTCGGAGGGTAACACAATCTAGGTGGTACATCTCTAGTCGAAGATCCAGAATGAGCCTGATCTGATGCATCCAAACCCAAAGAATGAATTGGTGAAGAATCCGAAGATGAACTAGAAGAAGATGGGTGATGGTCTGAAGAACGAGGTGATGCATGCCTCCATGCTAATCTGCGAGCTGGTAAAGGTCCAACTCTCTTCCTTGCAGTCAACAACTTACGCGGCCCATTAAGATGGGTGCGGTAAGGTCGACCAAAAGGAATAGCCTCCCCGGGTCGGATAAGAATCGCTGACCGTCGACGAATCCTGGGCGGGGCAGTAACAAGAGCAATAGGAAACTCAGATGATGATGATGGACGTGCTGTTACCCTGCTCCTCCAACGAGCAACGGTAGCAACATAAGGGTCCTGCGATGGTGGTCCATCAGAAGAATCAGGAGCCTCGGAAGAATCGGTGCATAAGAATGGTGAAATAGCTGGTAGCGGGGAAATGTGCTCTAGTGAAGACATCTCATCTGGTGAATCAGAATCGAAACCCATATAGGGAACCAAGCCACAATCCAGTGGGTGAAGCGACAAGAGTCGTCTCAACCACAAGAGCAGCAGATGAAATGACAGGAGCAATAATAGAAATCTCTAGAGCAACCACAGAAGTAGAAGGAATAACAGTAGGAATATCACCAAAAAGAATAACCCGAGAGGGCGGTGATCCCACACTCTCATCCGAAGAATCAGAAGAAATAGCAATAGCTGAAGCTGCCATGATCTGCATAAGCAAAAGTTTATATAAATCTCCTTTATATGAAACTATGCAAGGCATAAGGAAACGATGAAATGAATGGCAAGGTAAATATGGAAATATGTAATAGTCTCAAGTATATATAGAAATCTTATATATATATATATATAGCAAGGATAGACAACACGTAAGCACAGATAAAGGCACATAGGATCACATACTGGTTATAGACCAGACCTAGTATAACTACCTGGTTCTCTATAACCTTGGCTCTGATTACCAATCTGTCACACCCCCAGACGGGGCCTGGACGGAATACGTGTCCGAGGGCGTGACGTCATAACAATCCGAACACAAAGCAATAAAGAACGACCACTAATCATGGACGTTTGAAAAATAGTTGTACTCGTTGCATAAAGAAAATTAATTTAAGTTTTACAACCGGTCATAAGATAGTTAAATGTAGCGGAAGCATAATAAAGTTTGACAATGACAACGAGTATATAAATAGATAAGTCTTGAAATTGGCGAAGTCACATAGCACATAGACTCCATTTAGCATCAAGAATCAAGCCAAGCTAAGCACCTGAGAAAACATGTTTAAAACGTCAACATAATGTTGGTGAATTCATAGGTTTAAGTTAATACAAGAGTGGACCACAAGATTTCAAAACTTATGCGACTACTATAACAAATACAACATCACATAAATAGTATTTACTGTTACGTTAAGCTCATGACACCGATGCTAATAACAATAGGGCATATCATATCATGCCACATAGTATTCCTGCCCTTAACTGGTGTCCCAAACCAAAGACCACCACAACGCACATCGACATGACATATATCTGTTTGTTCTTCGTTAAGTGGAACCAAAGCAGATAGGGATAATTAGTCCCAATAGATCTATTTACGCATTCACGCTCACTTAACCAATCCAATTGGCCATAGGTGACTAACGGTTCATGATAGTTCGGGCAATAGTGGTTTGTAAGCAAACTTAGGCAACACAAAAACATGTAAAACTCACGTTAAGAACTTGTGTCCAATTTTAAAAGCAAACAATGTTTCTCACCCCAAAGTATAAAGCATTTGAAAATAGGTAAAACGTGGGGCTATGAACTCACCTTAAGAAAGTGGTGAATCGATAATCAACGAGGAAGAAATAAAGCCGAAAGGTCCTACACGCGACCTAAATAAATGACGCGTCTTAGGTAAACGAAACATAATCGAACTTGTACGACACGTTTGTGTTTTAGTTTGTTTAATAAAGTATGACTAAATAAAATTACAAAGTTTTTCGTTAAGTCTTGGCGTTCATCCAAAATCACTACTTTTAGAAAGTTTCTATTTTAGGAAAGTTTTTAGTTTCAAGACGTTAATACCGTCTCCTATATTTTTTAAGTTTTCATATTTTCAAAATGCGCTAACTAACTATAATCGCTTAACTTTCAAGTCCGATCCGCTAAGTTTTACCAAACTTACTATTTTTAGTAATTTTATCGTTTTTCCTAAAATATGTTAATGACGTCTTCAAATGATATATATATATATATATATATATGTGTTACTATATGTTTCGCTAGAGTTTAGAAAGTCCAAAAATATCCGAAAGTGTCCGAATACCCCTTTTACTATTCACATCAGCACACTATTCATTTGGTTTTGCCGAAAAATGTTTCAAGTTTCATTTGGCTATAACTTGGCCGTTTTAAGTCTGATTTTAAAGTGCGATATGTGAAAAACTATCTATTCGAAACAAGCTCTTCAAAAACTACTTTTACGCCTAATGAAAACATTTTTAGGTCGCTCAAAACCTCAAAACAATTTCGGGACAGCAAGCACTTATTGTAAAAAACGCAACCAAAATCCACCCAAACTTCACAATAGTGTCTAGTCTAGCCTAATCTCTGTTCACAACTAATCCACAACAAAACCACACATAAATCTAACCTAATCCCATCATTACTATTATTGCAACCCACTTGTTCACTCATCCTTTCCATAACAATGATATGTAATTTTAAAGAATGCATAAAAGTAACTAGTTTGAAAACCATATTGTTTATTTTCAAAATATTTGCACAAACACAACAAGATATGTAAAAGATGATCAAGAGTTAGATATAAAAGAAAGAAATGAAAGTGATGACAAAAGTACACTTACAAAAATGAGATAAACAAGGATGAACACATAAGATCAAACCCAAATATGTCGATCTTAAATAAACCCCAAAAATAATAAACCCTAACTCTTGAGATCTTGGAAAAACCTTGAAAAAAAACTATGATCAAACCTTTGGAACACCATTGGATATGACAAGAAATGAGATTGGAATAGGTGGTTCTTGATAGAAATCAAAAGCTATGAATGTGTTTGTGTGGGTGTTTGTTGTCCGTGGCTTAAAAGAAGCAAAAGGGGAGAGAAAAGAATTTTTGTGAGGCACGTATTGTGATGAATGACCTAACTTGTGGAGAACAATGATGTATTTATATGCCAAAAGGGACCTAGGGATAAGAAAAGAAATGGAACCACTGGCTTGTGAAAAGCTTATCAAAATGGTGCACCAGGAATCCCCCTTAAGGTCCCATGTAGTACGTGTGTGCTAGCCAAAAAGGGGAGGAACCAAAAGCCCGTTTCTTGACACAAGAGGAAAATTTTATTGGTTAGATTTTTACTAGTGCTCAAGTGGTCCAATTCTTGTAAGTGTATGTTGGTGCATGGCAAGGTTAAGACATGGGGTCACTATCTCCATTTCATGCATGCATAATGCCAAAAATAAAGTGAAATGATTCTTCTTGATTTAATTTGAGACTTGATGTTGTGTTTGTTGAGTTAGGCTACAATTTAAACAATGAGGAGGTGAAACAAATTTTTTTGAACTTTCCAACTCGATATGGTTTGATAACATGAGTTTAGACGAAAAATTTCGGGTTTCGAGGTTCTGTTTGATCAAAAACGCGAAAAACGTAAAACGCACACGATAAATGTAATAATCGCAAACGAGAGTGTACGCACTCCACGTAACACTTTAAAATGATGAAATGACTCATATAACACGCAGACTAATCCAAGTCCAAAGTCGGAACGCATCCGATGACGTTTTTCAGATTTACGCGGGACAACTTCCTGGTTTAACGGCAATTTAACGCGTAGCTTATAATAGTCAAAGTAATTAACAGAAAAGTTTAAAATAATGACCTGAAATTTATGGGGTGTGACATTTAACGCATAATCTATCGACTTCTCATTCCGAGAATGTTGGTATTGAACAAAGGACATTCTGCTCTAGTCCTTGCTTACTAAAAGTGCACAAGAGTCTAGAGCCAATTTGATATTCAATGAAATATCTTTAGGACACAAAATTATGTTTGTATTAAACATCAATGATACAAAAGGTACAATGGTATATGTCTTTGTGACATTGAATGTCTTTGTGATAATGCCGGAACATTCTGGAGTGATACTATCAAATAGTATTCACAATGATTGAATGGAAATCCTACCAGTACTAACATCATGTCAACGCTGAACGTAGGTCACTATTTGAAAACGATTGCTTAATGATTCAAGTTAGTGTTAACTAGTAATCTATGTGATCTAGTGGTTATGTGTTTCCCAGGGTAACACAAAACTAAGTTCACGAGATCAATGCTTATTTGGATTTCATGATCATATTTCCGCATCCTTATCATCGAGATATTTATTTGATCATATTTTTCAAATATTTCATCAGGAATTTTCAAAGCATGATCTTGTGATGTATGAACTTCATGGTTAATGTGGAAAATAGTTCTTACTCTGATAATTTTCCATTTCATCTTCTACAATATACAACAACAACATTTCTACCTTTCACAATCATTACTACTTCAACGATTATTATAACATCAAAAGTTACTTTTCAACCTTCATGGGAATGATAGCAATCAAGTTTGTTGGTTTGAGGAATATTATGGGTTATTTTAAGAGAGTATGTTTGTTTAAAGGGGAGAATGTTTGATTCTTAGAGAGAAAAGAAATGATTTCAAATTCAATTTCATGGACTTCAAAGGATATTCTTCACCCGAAACTTATTTTAGAAGCTTATATGGTCATGATGCTCATGATGGATCATAATCATCATGAGGGAGAGAAAATATAAGCTTAGTATGGGCTAAATATAACACCTCGTGTTTTAGGACAATGTACAACGTTAATAAAGTCACCATTTATTTTTAGTATTGTACGCGTTCGTTTTTAATGGAAATCGTTACGTTAAATCGCGTAAACTAAAAATGACCAGTTAACGTAAACGGGCATTAAGCAAATTATTGTTTACATCAAACAAGGGTTAAGCAATTATTTAAAGAATAATTACTAACGTTTCACAAGTTATTTTATCGGATACGTGAAAGCGTTTACGTTTCGCGATAAATGACAATTAGGTTTTCCCGGAACCCTAAAAATTAACGTACCCTTCAACAAATACCTACGTTTATATACAATGATCGAAGTTTATAAAACTTTATGCATATGTATATATTTATACACGTCTCATATGTATATACAAGATAACAAATACTTTACAAAATAACCAATGACTTTACAAGTATACTTTTATATAAAAAGTAACTACACTTTACTTTTATTTATAACTTTTATACTTTCATTTTTCTTATACAATAATTACAAGTAATATTAACTAGATAGGAAAAGAAACTAGTGAAACATAATCCCTAAACTTCATGGGATGATTCCCATTAGGAGGAACCAAGAGACATAAGCCTTAAAGCCCTTGTTTCCCTCCCTTGGTCCCCCTAAAACCCACGGCATAAGAGGCCCCCCCCTTTGAATTCTTGGTCAAACTTGGCTAAAATATCTAGTTTCCTCTTCCTATAAATACATGCACTTCATATGTAAAACTTACTTACTCTTTTACTTAGCAAAATTCATTTCCTTTATCTCTTGTTCACTCCAAAACCCACGGCATTTTAAGCCCTCATAAACAAACCATACAAAACTTTTCTACAATCCATACAACCCTTTACACATCAATCTTAAGGCACACTAAAGTATTTACAAGCCTTGGATAATCATTTGCAAGGATTTAAGAAGAAAAGGGAAGATTAGGGTTTCAAACCTAATCTTGGGTTTATAAGCTTGTAAGCTTTGGTTTTGAATCTAAACACGGGTTTAGCATTCATTTCTCATCTCATACATCATCCCTAAGGTCTTCTAAATTCCTTTATACTTTTTATTATTATGATTTTATGTGTAATATGTTAATTATGGCTAAATCACCACTTAGGACTTTTTAATATGTAAAATGAGTTTTCACTAATGTTTATGAATTTATGCACTTATTCTTATGTCATATGGTTATATATATCATGGAAAAATGGATGTAAAAGTATGATAACATATGGTTTAAGTATAAACATGTTTAGGTATAAATTAGGGTTTTTAAGGTTTACATAAAAAGGTTATGACTAAAAGTATACATAAATGTTTAAAGGGCTGTTTTGTTTCGAACTTCTTACAGTAGGTTGGACATTTTATAAAAATAATACGCCTTATGACGATTCCAAAATGATAAGAAACTCGAAAAACCGATTTATGCTAATTAAAACTAAAAACGAGTATATAGCTGTTGTGAATAGTAAAAACACTATTCATCGCAGAATATCAAAAACTTGAAAATGTAATATTTTGATCACTCGTCTTACTACGAAGACGTGGACGTAAGAAACGCGAGCAACGGACTTAAAACGACCAAATTAGGTCATTTTTACGAAAAGTATATTTATAAACGTTTTCACTTTATAAATATTATTTTACTAAAACGATTAGTCGGTGATTATGCTATATAGAATATTGAGTGGTTATCAAAGTGCTATAATACTAGGGAGTTTCATAATGAGGCCTCTTCGGATGGCGTATCGACGAGTTGTTGGATTTACGATTTAAAGTGTCCTAACTCCTCGTACGTCATGTCATGACCTCTTTAATTATGATAGCCCGAACGATAGTACGATGTAACAACTATAAGATTATATTCAATGTTATTAATTAAAGTACTCGGTACTTATACGACCTTAATTTAAATAGGTTGCATCTATCGTCTTGCGTGACGTTTTATCTGTGATTATTTGGACTATCTGTACTCAAGGTGAGTTCATAGCCCCACTTTTTACAGTTTTACTGATTTACTATTATTTGGGGTGAAAACATGCTTTGTTTTATAAATTGGACGCAAGTGTTTAAAGTATATTGATTATGTGTTTGCCTAAGTAGCGATAACCCTCCTGAGCCCATTATCATGAACTGTCAATTGCATAGATGTAGTTGTTAATTGCATTATGTGAGCGCGAATGTTATAAATAGATCTATTGGGATTAACCTCCCCGTTTGGGTGATTAGCTATCACCGGGAACGAACGTTGACCATGTCGGACTTGGATGTTGCGGGTTACAACATCTGTACGGGCAAAATAACTGCTAAAATAGCAAATATAGGTTGAGCTTCAGTGTCATGAGCTTAGTGCAACAGTAATCTGGTTTTGTGATTGTTGGCATATGTTGTAACATCACGGGAAAGTCTTGCGGTCCTGCATAATTTAAATACATAAACCTATGAATTCACCAACATTTTTGTTGACGTTTTAAGCAATGTTTTCAGGAGGTCAATAGGCACGAGGTGCCAAGGATGCATTGGATTACATTTTGGATTGCACACTTAAAGATTTATGTGCATCATATTTTGGGAAATGTATTGTTGTCTTTTGTAATATTAAACAAGGAACAAGTAAAGCTTTATGCTTTTGTATTATGTCTTATAATTAAATCCAATGTATCAATTTAAACGACTTTTTGTGTCGTTCTTATATATATCTTGTGCTGTTGATCTTGAAGTAACACGCCCCGGATCCTTATTCCGCTGCGACCCATTTTGGGGGTGTTACACTAAATATAAGAGAGGTAAAGATATAAGTATATTTGAGGAGAAAACGTAAGGTCAATTCAAGTATATAAAAGGGAGAAGATATAATCAAGAAAATATAGGACAAATCAAGATAATGAGCAAAACAAAATTAAAGTTTAAGGAAATCATTGTGTTATAAGTATTTTTATCAAGAAGATATGTTTTATCTTCACGATTGGTGAGGATTAAAAGAAATGAGAGAAAGCAAAAACCGAATGAGAAAATGTATATATTGTTGGTGAGGATTGAAAGAAAAGAGAGAAAGCAAAAACAGAATGAGAGATATTTTGTTATTTTCTTTTCTTATTGATATGTTTCGAGGTTACATCATCAAATGTTTAGAATAAGCTATAGTGTTTCATCAAGCTTAACGATCAATCAAGATAGCCGGTTCAACATTTGCATGAGAATACTTCAACAACATCATCATCGTCTTCAACCACAATTCATTCAATAAAAAGTCTTCAACAATCATGATCACTACTTCAATATTCAAGAGATGGATATGTGATTGAAATCTATTTTTAAGATCAAGTTCAGAGATAAAAATTTCATACAAGCATTTAAAGAATTAAGTTGCAAAAGAAGATCAAGTTAGCTTTTGAGAATGCTGATTTTGAGTTCGAGAGTAGAGTTGATACCTTCAGAGATAAAGAAATCTATCCTATTATATAGGGGGAGAAAATTTTATATGGGGAGATATGCTACAAGGTCGTCCTCAGCTTTCACAAAGAATTCTCAGCATTTTCGAGCTACACAAGAAAGAGATCCAAATCTATCCTATCATTACATAGGAGGAGATTGTTGGAATTAAAGATAAATTCCACATTGTTGATGTAATAATAGGAAATGAATAGATTAGGATCAATGTGCATAGAAGGAAATAGTGCAGGGACTACTATTGTATTTATAGTATACTTAGTTACATCTCTAAGTATAAATAAAACATTAGGCCACCATAATGATGTAATTCCTACACACCAAGTCATTTGTATCAATACCAAATAAGAAAAGGTTAAGAAATTCTCTCTCTAAACACACACACTAATTACACCTTGATCTACACACACTAGTTATCAATCAAGATCTTTTATGCTTAATACGATACACTTAAAGAAACTCTTTCTAATCATGTCAAAGAAACAGAATCTTTATCAAAAACATTAACTGTTTTCAAAACATAATCTAAAGAAAAAGAGTCTAAATACATTGACAAGGAAATTGTTTTGGAAAAACAAAATAAAGAACTGGAGAATATTATTTGTAAGATGTATCGATCTACGCAAGCAATGCATATGCTAACGAAACCACAAGTTTTTTATGATAATACTCACAAATAAGCTCTTGGTTATCAAAATCTGTTTCATCTTAAAAAAGCTTAGCGGATTCAACAAACATTATATGATGGTAGTATTATTGCTAAAGAACATGCTGTGATTTCTGTGTTTGATGATGAAGAGACATTGATTTTGGAAGAAGAGTATAACACCCCCAAACTACGATACGTAGCGGAATACAACATTTGGGGTGCTACTTCATAATACATGCACACGAGTCCTAGTAAACGTTCAAAGATACGTTTATAAAACACGATTTCATTTATAAAAATAGATCAGAGTTACATAGGTCCCAATACCAACGTAGAAATTTATTTCTAAAAGTCACAACACGACTTGATTTCTAAAACATTTATTTAATTTATGACACTGCTTCACCGAGACACCGTGCTTGATATTCGCATTCCGTCCCGTCCAGCCATCAACAGTAATTAACCTGGGATACATGCTTAAAAACGTCAACAAAACGTTGAGTGAATTCATAGAGTTTACACGCAAACAGTTAGAACGCATATTTGGTTCAACAAAACATATAACATTGCTCGCAAGCCAAGTTATATATAAATAATGTATTCCAACTAATGAACTCGTGTACCGACACTTAACACATTCATCCCGCAGGACGAAATAATGTCCGAGAAGTATGCCCCTTCTCCCATTACTAACTACAAAATGTCCGTTATAGGGTGCTCGCTATTCAATTTAGGATTCATACCCCGAACAGGGTTGTCAAACCCAATAGATCTATTTAGTGCATTAGCGTTCGCCATCAACAAGGCAATTAACGGTCACACAGTAAAAGGCATCTACTCAATAGTGCATGGAATCATAATTAGTATCAAAAACATTGCATTCTCAATTTTAAAACAAGCAAGTATCTCCCTCTCGGGTTTTAAAAACATTTTAAATACTTAAAAGCGAGGCTATGAACTCACCTTGATCGAAGCCGAAGATCAAATCATCGAAACAATCCACGGAAAATCAACGAACACGGTCACGACCTATAATTTATGTCACTCGATTACTATGCCGAAAAGTATAATCAATGATGCGTTCATCGTATCAACAAAATCATATATATATATATATATAATCTACTTCATTCGTATCAATCGTTAAGTTTAAAATATCTTACTCGTAGTAATAATAGCGATTAGTTATTTTTATTATACCCGACAAGTTTAATATTAACCCGTTGACTCTCGAAGGTCAACGCTAGACTTTAGTTGAATTTGACTTTTTATACACATTTTATATGTTACTAAATCTGACTCGCTCCAAACGACCCGCTATATCACATTTTCACGGCTCGGACAAAGAAGAGATTTTACGTAAAACGACATTCCGGACAACGTTTTAGTTTTAGCCGAGACCCGAAACCTGATGGAAAATGACCAAAATGCCCCTGCAAGTTTCTGCAGGAACCTTGACATTTTTAATGAAAACGCAGACTTTGACCTTGGGTTTTGACCCGTTATTACTCGATTTTAAAACTAGCGAGCCTCGCGGCAAAGTAAAACATTATTCTGAACAACTTTCGTGTTTCGCCGGAAGCCGAAACGGACTCGAAAGTGCTCAAAATGAGCGTTTAATTTCCTGACAACAACCACAATTATCTACAAGTGCTGAGTTTTTACGCCGAAAATATATATCTAGTTCTAGCTCTAACTTTTTCGTTATTAGGAGTTAGAAGCTCCATTTTATGTCAAAACGATCGTCTAAGAAAGCTTTTTCATATTTTTTAGTCCAAAAATAAGATTTTATAAAATCTCGACCCTCGTTTATCGTGCCAAAGTTTCTGCACCAAATATACCTCTTATAAATCACGGCAAAACTCATTTTTGACCCAAAATCTCACTTACGGCGTATCTAACATGGCCTATAATTTATACTTAACTCGCTCAATCATTTTATAACACCATCTAACCGATCGGCGCAAGATCAAGATGATTTCACCACATGCAACAACTTATATTATTCAATAAATGAAATTGAACATAACAAAAATAAATAGAGCGCTTACAATGCTATACAAGCAAGATCGGACTCGATACATAGTCACAATTTTCCCTTTTGTTCCTTTGGCCGCGACTTCGGGTACAAAATCAAACCAAAACCCACATCAATAACAAATCAATAATTCACACCCTTGTGGTCTCTCCCTTGGTTCGAACCCCCAACCGAACCCAAAAACCCACTTGCTTCAATAATATTCAACCTCACACAAAACCTTTTTGCATGTCCATTTTTATTGCATGGATGATTAAGCTATGACCATCTAAGCAATATTAATTAGCTAGAAAAATCAAAACAACAAAGGTGTTGGTTTGGCTTGCTCGGCCTAGGGTGACCAACATGCATGTTTATATATATATTTTTTCTTTTTATTTACTTGTAAAACTTTGTGTAAAGTTTAATTTAAAAGGTAACTTGTACTCACTTTAAATAAAACGCGAGCTTTGGCCAAGGACAAGGAACGAAGACGACAAAGTTCACAAAATAATAATTTATGATCATAAAAATAATAACGAGATGCGCCGTAAACTTTTACGATGCTTAAAACGATTAACGAACGCGCGATCAAACGGCGACTCGCGAAACGTCAAAAAAATAACAAATTTCAAATTTCCGTTCGTAATAAAATAAAAAAATAATTATTTACGACAAATAAAAATTTAAATGTCGACGTTTGCTCACACGAATTTATAAAATAATAATTATGACGTCGAATTCGCGATCGTCATACGCGTCGTGAAACTCAGGTTGTTACAAAGAGAGTCGATCAAAGATGCTTGATAAACAAAATAATCCAATTTCAATAGAAAAGAAAATTAAGATTTCTCCAATTGATAATTCAAAGTTGAATAAGATAAAAAAAGATTTTGGTAAACGTTTTGTCACTCAAAAAGAATTATTTGTAGAACAAGCTTTCTGGTTAAAACATTCATTCTTTTCTGAAACACCCATTACGTCACATACACCTGTTAGAATTGAAGCTCCTAGTGAACTTCCTAAGGTAAGTTTGGTAAATGAAAGTCTTAAAAAGCTAAAATATCAACTAGACCATTTTGAAAATGTTGTGATAAAGAGAATGACATCCGATGCTATTACTGCTGGTGCGTGGGGGTTTGAACATACCAAAGCATGTTTTCCAACTAAAATAATTTCATTTTTAGAATTTTTAAAGGACACATTTAATGCGTTTGATAAAACTCTTTTAGATGAAATTACTGAAGTTCAAACTTTTTTTAACCAAATGGAAGCGGCTATTGATCAGTGTTTTGTAGACAAAAACGCTTTTGAAATTCAAATCAAATAGCTAAGCATTGATAATGATCAACTCCTGAAACAAATCATGTCTCAAGAAATTGTGCACATTGCTGTGAATTATGTGGATAGTCTTGATGTGAAAAAGTCATGTGTGAATGAATGCAATAAGTGTCTGGAACTTGAGACTGCGCTTCTCAAAAAGAAAGATTTGATTGAAAAAGATGTTTACGATAAACTTTTGAAAAGCTATTCAACACTCGAAAAGCATTGCATTTCTTTGGAATTAATGACTCAACTCAATCAAGAAGTTTTTCAAAAGGACAATTTTTGTGAAAACCAAAATGCTCCTACATTTAATCAATTATTTGAATTAAATGAACTGAAATCTCAGTCATAAGAAAAGGACATGGTCATAAGAAAGTTGAAGGATAGGATTAAATCTTTGAGTGGAAAAGATAGTTTGGGAAATGTAAAGAAAGACATTGATGAGATTGAAACAATCAACATTGAGCTAGAGCATAGTGTGACAAAATTAATTTCAAAAAATAAAAATTTGAGAAAAGAACGAGAGCATTTGAAATCAATTTACAAAGACCAATTTGACTTAATTAGAAAGACACGTGTTCAATCAAAAGAACATTGTGACTCTTTAATTGCTTAAATTAATGCAAAGTCTGTTGAAAATTCGGATTTAAATGCTCAACTTCAAGAAAAGATTTTTGCTATTGCAGCAGTGAGAAGTGACTTAAGGAAACTTAAAGGGAAAAATGTTGTTGATACTGCGGTTTCAAAACCTAATGCCACTATTGCTCCAGGAATGTTCAAGCTAGACATCGAACCTATTTCTCATAGACTTGAGAACAATATAGATGCCCATGAGATTTATATTAAGAAGACTATAGAAAATACTGATACTCTTCGTGGATTTGTAGAACGTGCTAGAACACAGAATCCTAGTGAACCTCTATTAGAATCTACTTGCATGTTTACAAAACACATTCAGGAATTGTTAGTCTATATCTCTCAGACATTCCCTAATTCACCAAAACCTAGTGAGAAGTTAGTTGTTGTCACACTGATGAACAAGGACAAACGAGTTAGATTTGCTGAACCTATCACATCTTCAAGTAATATTTCCAAGCAGACTGATTCTCTTAAAACCAAAGATTCTAATAAGCCTTTGTTGACTTCTACAGAAGTAAAACCTACTACTAGTGCTAGCGGATCAAAGCCTTCAGGCAATACAAAGAACAATAGGATTACGCGACCACCAAGTAGCAATCAGAAGAATAAAGTAGAATACCACTCTAGGAAAGTTAAATTTAGTTTGAATAAGACGAATTCTGTTTCTGAACGTGTTAGTAATGCACTTGTTAAGGTTTTTGTGAGAAATGCTAAGTTTGAATCTATTTGTGCTATCTGTAACAAATGTTTGTTTGATTATAATCATGATATGTGTATTATTGATTATATGAATGATGTGAATGTGCGTTCGAGATCTAAATCTAAAAAATGATAAAAGTATGGAAACCTACGGGTAAAGTGTTTAGTGAAATTGGATATAGTTGGAAACCTACATGTAGGACCTTCACTATAGTTGGAAATAAGTGCCCTTTAACTAGGATTACCTCCACTAAAGTAGTGTCTACTAAGGAAACCTCTACCAAATCAGTAGCTATACCAACTCAAGGAATCTTAGTTTACAATAGAAGACCAAAAGCAACATGATCTGTAAGGTCCAGTAGCAAAGTTAAGATTGTAGAATCTAAAACTTCTAACTCTAAGGAACCCAGAAAATCTTGGGGATCCACTATTTCCAATGTTCCATCTTCTTCTCTTAACGGTTGCAGGTTGTCTAAATTGTTCTCTGGTATTTGGACATTGGCTGCTCAAAGCATATGACCGAAAATCACTCTCAACTCATCAACTTCGTTAGTAACTTTTTAGGTACACTCAGATTTGGGAATGATCACATTGCTAAGATAATGGGTTATGGAGACTATCAAATGGGAAACGTTACAATATCTTGGGTTTATTATGTGGAAGGGTCACAACTTATTCTTCGTGGGTCAATTTTGTGATTCCGATCTCGAAGTAGCTTTTCGCAAACACACCTGTTTCATTCGTGACTTAGACGATGTTGATCTACTTAAGGGATCTCGGGGTTTAAATTTATACACTTTATCTATTGACAATTTGTTGCACTCATCTCCTATATGTCTCTTGTCTAAGGCCACAAAGACCAAGTCTTGGTTGTGGCATCAAAGATTATCTCATTTTAACTTCAATTATATCACTTCTCTTGCCAAACATGGTCTAGTTCGAGGTCTTCCAAAACTAAAGTATCAGAAAGATCATTTGTGCTCTGCCTGTGCTCTTAATAAAAGCAAGAAACACTCCCACAAACCTAAAGTTGAAGACTCCATTCAATAAAAACTCTATATGTTGCATATGGATCTTTGCGGGCCAATGAGGGTTCAAAGTATCAATGGGAGAAAATATATACTAGTTATCGTTGATGATTTTTCTCCGTTTACATGAGTGAAATTTCTACGTTCAAAGGATGAAGTTCCAGAGTTCGTAATCAAATTTCTAAAAATGATCCAAGTTCGTCTGAATGTAACCGTTCGTACATCAAGACAGATAATGGCACCGAATTCGTCAATCAGACACTAAGGGATTACTATGAAGAAGTCGGAATCTCACATCAAACATCAGTCGCTCGCACTCCATAATAGAATGGTGTTGTCGAAAGATAGAACTGTACTTTAGTAGAAGCTGCTCGAACCATGTTGATATTTTTAAAGGCTCTGTTATTTCTTTGGGCAAAGGTAGCCGCGACATCTTGCTATACACAAAACCGATCATTAATTCGAAAACATCACAACAAAACACCGTATGAACTTCTCCATGATCGAAAACCTGACTTGTCATATCTCCATGTCTTTGGTGCTCTCGGCTATCCCACTAATGATGGTGAAGATCTTGGTAAGTTGAAACCGAAGGCTGATATTGGAATTTTTTTAGTTATGCTCCCGTGAAGAAAGCATTCCGGATCTACAACAAAAGGACCCGAATGATTATTGAAACTATTCATGTTGATTTTGATGAGTTGACAACAATAGCTTTTGAATAATTCAGTTAAGGACTCGGGCCTAAACTTTTGACTCAGATCAGGACTCGTGCCAAACATTCCTTCTTCAACTCTGTATGTTCCACCAACAAAGAACGATTGGAAAATATTGTTTCAACCAATGTTTGATGAGTACCTTAATCCTCCACCATGTGTTGATCCTCAAGTTCCGGCAGTCATTACACCAGAACTTGTTGTTTCAATCGGTTTACCTTCCTCAACGACAATTGATCAAGATGCACCACCAAAAAGTACCTCACAAACACCTCCAAAAACACCATCCCCAGTTATTCCTCTCGATGTTGAAAAAGCTGACCATGATATTGAAGTTGCATACATGGATAATAATCCCTTAGTTGAATTTCCAATTCCAGAACCTAGGTCTGAAGAATTCTCTACTCTGGTTGTTATTCCAAATCATGTGCATTCAATCAATCAACCACCCGAACATATCAACAAATGGACCAAAGATCACTCGATTGACAATGTTATTAGCGATCCTTCTAGACCGGTTTCCACTCGACAACAACTACAAGACAAAGCTCTATTCTGTTATTTTGACGCTTTCCTTTCTTCCGTTGAACCCAAGAGTTATAAAGACGCATTGACAAAATTTGTTGGATTGAAGCCATGCAAGAAGAACTCAACGAGTTTGAATGACTTAAAGTTTGGGAGCTCTTACCTCGTCCCATTGTGTAATGGTTGTTACCTTAAAGTGGATCTACAAGGTGAAATTAGATGAGCTGGGAGGTGTTTTGAAAAATAAGGCTCATTTAGTAGCGAAAGGTTATCGTCAGGAAGAAGGCATATACTTTAAATAATCTTTTGCTCTAGTTGCACGACTCGAGGCCATCCGTATCTTTATTGCATTCACTGCTCATATGAACATGGTCGTCTACCAAATGGCTGTGAATATCGCGTTCATGAATGACATTCTGCGTGAGGAGGTCTATGTTAGCCAACCAGATGGGTTTGTAAATCCAGAGAATCCCAATCATGTGTATAAGCTAAAGAAGGCTCTTTATGGGTTGAAACAAGCTCCACGTGCTTGGTATGATTTACTCTCATCATTTCTACTCTCCCAGAAGTTCACCAAAGGCACTGTCGATCCAGCATTGTTCGTTAGACGTGAAGGCAAGGACATATTATTGGTACAAATTTATGCTGATGATATTATCTTTGCTTCCACTAAACCTGGTCTTTAAGAAACGTTTTCAAAAATAATGTGTTCAAAATTCCAGATGTCGATGATGGGCAAACTATCATTTTTCTTAGGACTACAAATTTCTCAAAGTCCTAGAGGCATCTTTTTAAATCAATCCAAATATTCTCTAGAATCGATTAAAAAGTATGGTATAGAAACCTGTGAACCAGCGGATACTTCAATGGTGGAGAAATCCAAAGCGGATGAAGATCCACAAGGGAAAGCCGTTGATCCTACACGTTATCGTGGAATGATTGACACCCTTATGTATCTCACAGCCAGTAGACCAGACCTTGTATTTGTTGTGTGCATGTGTGCCCGGTATCAGGCAAAGCCTACCAAAAAGCATTTACATGCGGTTAAGCGAATTTTTCAATACCTATGAGGAACCATTAATATGGGTTTGTGGTATCCGAAGAATTCTTGCATTGCTCTTACAACTTTTGTAGATGCTGACCATGCGGGTTGCTAAGATACTCGAAAAAGTACGTCTATAAGTATGCAGTTGTTATGTGATAGATTGGTGAGTTGGTGGTCCAAGAAACAGAAGAGCACCGCCATATCCAGTACAAAAGCTGAATAGATTGCCTTGTCAGGATGTTGTGCTCAAATACTTTGGATGCGATCACAATTGATTGACTATGACCTTGTGTTAAACAAGATACCTCTGTACTATGATAATAAAAGTGCCATTGCTTTATGTTGCAACAACGTCCAACACTCCCGGTCAAAGCATATTGACATCAGACATTACTTTATCAAGGAGCAAGTAGAGAACAGGGTGGTTGAGCTGTATTTTGTCAGAACAGAGTATCAACTGGCAGACATCTTCACCAAGCCTTTAGCACGAGAACGACTGGAATTTCTAATCAAAAAGCTTGGAATGCAAAGCATGTCCCCGGAGACTTTGAAAAAGCTGGCAGACGAAGAGGAAGAGTAATGGTGGTACTCTCTTCACATATCCTATGTATCATATGTATATAAGAAAATCAGAAAAACCCAAAAAGATTTTTCATTTTATATAAACTTTTCAAAAAGAAAATACAAAATTAAAAAATCAGAAAATATTAAAATATGGTGTTCTTGACATGTCTTCTGAAAATCGATAACATTTACGGCCTTAGAAATGGCATTTAATAATGATACGAGGTTGTAAATGAAGTTCGAGCAAAAGTTCAAATTGTTTTCAAAACATGTCAAATGGCTTGCTATTATTTCCAATAGCAACTCGTTCTTCAATTTAAAGGCAAGTATTTCATCAAAAAGAAAACTTGACCTCACTGCGAGAAATTCATTTTTCTCAGGAATGATTTACTTCATATTCATTCAAAGGCTTGTGTTTACTTTGCAACACAACCCGTGCTTCCTATATCAAATAAGTGTATGTGTCAGTGCATTTATTTATGTACAACGAGAGAAATCTTGTTTTTATTGGTGTTGTTTTTCAGGAATAATTAAATAATATCAGTTTCTTATCTGCTAATATTTTTAAAAGAAGTTTCTATCACTCAAACAATGTTTACAGCTCTTTAAATAAAAAACGAGACATTATTTGAGGGGGAGAAATAGTTAAATTCTTTCAAAAATGATCTTTCAAAATGTCATCTCGGAATAAATGAAAAAAGGTTTTTATCAATAACGGATTATCAATTAAAGGGGAGTTAATGTATTGTAACTCGATTGGTCTTAAATTTTTATTGAATTTAATCTTTAAGGGGCTAAATGGCAAAATATAGGAATTATAATCTTAGTTATAAACTTAAGGTTAAAAGCAAAATAGAAGTTGACTGAAACAACAAGGACCAATCCTGCTAATTTGAAATTAAGGCGGATTATATTAATTTGTAACACATTTTGCTCCACACTCACAAAACTCAAAACCCAAACACACATTTCTCTCATCACATTTTGCTACACTCATATTCGAAAATTCAAACTTGGTTTAAAGGCAGAAAGTTCTCATATACTCGTTCATAGTTCATTTCTCATCATCTAGGTAAAACAAATTAGCTTAGATCTCCTTTTTCCACTCTTAATCGGTTAAAAATGAATTAGGGTTCATAAGTGAAAAGTTGAGGTTTTTGTCCAATTAGTTGAGGGGTTTTGATCTATAAGGTGTGATTAAGATGTAGTTATAACAGTTCTTGATATCTCTCAACCAATTGTGAGATATGTTGATTTTCATAGGATGAATAAAGCGAAACATGTGCTATAAGTCTGCTTATTTGTGGGTTTGTATTAAGTGGCATTGTATGAGCATTCTTATGATATTCAAACATGTTTGTGTCTCCTAAATGCTATTTTACTTGGAAAAGTTAGATTTTAGGGCTCTAGTACTAATCGAATGGCTATAAGGTTGCTTATAGGGTGTAAAATGTGTTTGTAAACTGATGTTGACTCTTAAGTGAGTATTATATGTCCTATGAATGGTTCTTATAATGTTTGCCATGTGCTTCTCTCCTTTGTGTGCTTGAATTTTGGTTAGCATGATTAAAATATTGTTTAAATCTTGTGGTATGTGATTCTGTGAGATACTTGATTGATTTGTAATGATTGTTAGAATTGTTTAGTGGTTTTAGATTGCTAAAACCTGAATTAAGTACCTTTGAATGAAGCGAAATATGTCTTGGCTTGAATGAAGCGAAAGATGTTTCCAAGCGAAACATGTCTCACTCATTTCAAGCGAAACATGTTTCCTTAATTCCAAGCGAAACATGTAAAACAGTTCTAAGCGAAACATGCAAGGTTCATCTAAGCGAAATATGTTTGAATTTGTCTGAGCGAAACATGTTTAAGCTTAACATGTACAGGTACATATTACAAGCAAAATATGACATATTTACGTAAAGAAACTCTGCCCAAATTTTTTAAAATTTGTGTATTTCTTGTGTAATTTGTCATATTTCATATCTTGCGATATATGTACTTGTATTATGTATTATCTGCTCTCTGATTGAATATGTGTCCTAAGCTCCCTTTGAAATGTCTTGTTGATTTTTTCAGTTGACTGTGACTATTGACCTTGGTTGACTTGTTCATAAAGTGTAGTAATTATGTTACGTTTGCATGAAACCTAATCACAGATCAATCATATCATCAAGGATAACCAAGCTAATCAGTAAAATATATCTGTTGTATATATAAACTGTATTGGTTAATTCTTAAACAAAATCATGAATCCTCAATAAACATAACAAGTTGTTGCACGTGATGAAAAATGGGTTCCATTCACTGAGAGAGTTAAGATTAGCTCTACTAATGTCAGACTGGAAACCACAGTGCCACAAAAGGAAGAGACATTTCAAGTGGTCATTGATCTTGTCAAGAACACCCCGTGCTTCAAAGCTTTCACTATCTCTGCAGATGTCCTAGAAATCTTTATGCAGCAGTTCTGGTATTCTATCAAGAAGGTTCAAGGCATAGATTCTTATGAATTTCTCTTAGCCAACAAGAAGTGTGTGGTCAATGCTGATGTCTTTAGGATGATTCTTGATATATGTCCAAGAGTTGAAGGTGTAAACTTCATTGATGTACCAGATGATGATACTACACTTGCTTTTCTCATCAAGCTGGGTTACAAAGGTCCATTGTACAAGCACACCAATATGTTTGTAGATCATATGCATCAGCCATGGAGAACTCTGGCAGCAATAATCAACAAGTATCTCTCTGGAAAGACAGCAAACAATGACAAACTACGTAAGTCTAGAATTGACATACTGTGGGGCATGTTCTACAGAGAGAATTTCGACTATCAAGAGTTGATTTGGGAAGATCTTGCATACCAGATTGATCATAAGAAGGAGAAGAGATCAAGGCGCAAAAACTTGCCATTCCCTTGATTCACCAAGGTCATCATCAATCACTTCCTCAAGCAATACAAGTCTCTCTTAAACCTCAAGTTTCAACAGTATCATACAATCAAAGATGATGGTATTGTATGTAGATTAAAGTTTGTCAAAATAGGTGAAGATTATCAGGAATATGGACTTCCCATTCTTGAGACTATGTTGATAGAAGCAATCAAACAATCTGAATCCTATCAGATGTTCATCAAGTATTCTACTAGTCAGATTCCCCTTAAGAAGAGCAGAGGCAAAGGTTTATAAAGAAAGAAAACTGCTGATGAATCTCAGGAAACTGTTGATGTATCTGAAGAGTCTAAACCTGAACCTGAATTAGTTAAGAGAAAGACTTCTAGTAAGAGAAGAGTTAAGAAGAAAGTCACACTGTTTGTTGTTGACAACATTATCTCTGATGATCCTGACACCGGTTTGGAGTTAGGAAAGTCTATCAGCCAAACTGAAGCTGAAGAAGCAGAAGCAGCTAGACATGTCCATGCTACTCATGCAAGGATTATGACAGAATCTGTCCCACAGCCTACTAAAAGAATAAAATCAGGCAAAGGGACTTCTGATCCTCCCAAAAAGCTCAAGGGTGTTCCATCTCTTACTCCAGAAGAATAAGAGGTTACAGACATTATGCAAGCTCTTAAAGAAAGCAAGAATATAAGCAAGAGACAACCAAGTACTGAAGGCTCAAGTGAAGGAACTGGTACTATACCAGGGGTTCCCGATGAGTCTACAGTCATCTCTGCTACCTCAAGTGAAGCAACTAGTACTAAACTAGGGGTTCCCGATAAGGAAAAATAAATAACTAAAGAAAATGTTATTCTTGAGTGGGGATAAAAACAAGAAAGTGAATACTCAGAAGAAGACAAACTTGATGATGAAGAGGAGGATGATAAAGAAGGTGATGCTAATGATGAAGATGATGAAACTAAATCTGATGAAGATGATATCTATAAGTATAAGATTTGTATGCGCAAGGATGAGGATGAAGAGATGATTAATGCTGAAGTTGATGATTCTGATAAAGGTGATGAAGATGTTACTGATGCAGCAAAGGCAGATGCTGAAAAGACTTCAGAAGTAAAGGATGATGCCAAGAAGACCGAACTCCCTCCAACCAGCTCTAGCTTATCTGTATCTTTAGGTTTTGGTGATCAATTCCTTAAACTTTCTCCTAATTCTTCTTTAGTTATTACTGTTAAGGATACTACAAATGCAGAGATCAACTCACTGTTGGAAGTTAAGATCCAGTCTAAAGTTCTACATACCCAGTCTCCATCCATGCTTAGTGTACCAGTATTTGTGATTTCCAAACCTATAGTTCTCACACCAGTACAAGAAACTCCTTTAATAGCTACTGCAACAACTCTACCTCCTCCATTTGTCTCCACCACACCATCTGTACCTCAACAAACAACAACAATGATTCCTACACCAACAATAACAACCGATGCTCCAACAATCACCACTGTTGTTTTTGAATCCGATGCACTTTCTGCTGTTCAACTAAGAGTTGCTAAATTGGAAAAAGATGTGTCTGAACTAAAGAAAATAGATCTCTTTGCTGAAGCTCTTGATGCTCTCAAGATACAAGTTCCATTTGTTGTAGATAACTATCTTGGATCCAAAGTTGGGGATGTCTTTCAAAAGGAACTAAAGAAACACACAGCAGATCTTATTCAGAAATATTCTTTGCAGCGAATTCCTGAGTTACCCAAGAAACAGACACCAACTGTTTATCTAGAACAAGAATCTAAGAATAGTCCGTCATATATTCTTAAGATTAAAAAGGAACAAGTTGAGAGCAAAAGATGCTGAAGTTTACTATCAAGTCTACAAACAAGGCAGCTCTCAAAGAGTATGATCTGAAAAGCACTCTATACCAGACCATGCATGCTAACAAGTCTTTCAATATAAATCCTGCTAATCATTGATTGTACCATGCTCTCATGGAAGCATTGATAGAGGATGAAAATGCAATGGATAAGGGAGTTGCTGATACAGTTTAAGACCATAAGAGAAAGCATGATGATGATGAACACAATTATGATAAAGACCCTCTAGCTAGACCAAACCAGGGTAAGAAGACAAAGAGGAGAAGAACCAAGGAGTCAGAGTTTTCAAAGAAGCCATCCACCACCAAGGAAACCCCTAAGGGTAAAGCTCTATCTAAAGGCTCTAAAACTGGCAAGTCTGCTTTAGCAAAGGAACCAATTGAAGAACCTACTGCTGAGGTGGTTATGGATGATGTTGGTGATGATGTGGTTCATGATGATGATCAACCATAAGATGCTTCTGAATACAAGACTACTAAGACTCCGAATCCAGATTGGTTCACGCAACCTCCAAGGTCTCCTACTCCTGATCCGAAATGGAACAAGTATCGGGTTGTACTTGATCAACCCGAACAGCCTTAGTTCAATCAAATGGTCTCTGCTACAAAGGATCCTCTCATATTTGACGACCTCATGGCCACTCCGATTGACTTCTCCATATATGTATTGAATCGACTCAAAATTGATAATCTTACTCAAGATATCTTGTTAGGACCTCTATATAATCTGTTAAAAGGCATGTATTCTAGCAGCATTGAACTAGAGTACCACTTCCAAGAGTGTTTCAATGCATTAACAGATAGTCTTGATTGGAATAATTGTAGAGGAGATCGTTACCCCTTTAATCTGTCCAAACCTCTTCCTCTACAAGGTCACCCAGGTCATCTAACCGTTGCTGCCGATTACTTCTTCAATAATGACCTGGAGTATCTAAAATATTCTAATACGGAAAGGACTTATACTACCTCGATCACAAAGACCAAAGCAGCTCGGTATGAGTTGAAGGGATTGAAGATACAGTTCCTACACTTTGGAGTCTTACCGGAGTGGGGTATGACAAAGATGCATCAAAAGGGATCAAACATTGGGGTGAAGGGCATAAGTTATGGCACAGATCTTAAATGAACAAGTTCTCCAAGCATAATGTGTATTCTACTAAGAAAATTCTGGGGGTGAAAAGTGTTAGTGTTAAGAAACTGCATGGATATGGTCATGTGGAAGAGATTGTGGTGAAAAGAGCTGACTGTCAGCTCTACAAGTTTAAAGAAGGTGACTTCGTAGACCTACACATAATGACATTCAAGACATGGTGCTTCTTGCTGTTCAACACAAGTTATTTTACCTCACCGACATCAATATTGTTGACTTTATTGTGGCTCTTTGTATGTTCACAAGAAGTCTCGTCATCAAGAAACATGTCGAGGATTTACAGCTTGGTGTAGAGAGTTACCAGAAGAAACTCAACATTACTCCACCTCAACAGACCTTTCTAGAAATAGAATTCAAAGAACTCTACACTCCATCTCACAAACCACCAAGGGTAATCTATGAAGATCTGACCAAACAGAAAAGAGTGATGCGGGCTGATGAGCTGCACAAGTTCTCGGACAGGACACTCAAGAAACTTCGGGATGAGCTTCATCATAGAATACATAATTTTCGTTTGGAATACAAAATGGAGATGCCAAGGAGAAAGTTGTAGATCCCTACTTGATTGATTCTTTAGCTTGTATAAAGAATATGTTACCTTGAATAAATCCAAAATAACAATAGACTAAGTGTGAAGCTTTGTGTATATGATATAAACTATGCGGAATCTAGTTTATACCACTAAGAAGAATACCAATGAAACAGTAATAATGATGTAGTAGGAAGAACAATATAACCAACAAGCTTCAATATTATTAATGATAATAATACGAGTACTCTATCTTAGTACTAGGGTTTAAAACCTTGAAGCTTACAAAACTCTTAATCTCTGGATTTGTGTATTTGTGGATGTGAGAGAATTGTTCATCTAAGTCTACACCTTAGGTCCTCCTTTTATACACTAAGGAGTCCTAAAGGGCTTACAATACAATTAATACTATCCTAAGTATTATACATTAATGCTTTTAATGCTTTCCATAATATGTAGTCAAATGTATTAAATACAATGACTAAGTATTTAATACTTTCCTTTGTAACTTCTCAATCAGCATTAATCTTGAGTCATAATCTTCTCATCAGCATTTATCTTTTCAATCAGCATTAACTTGATATTAACTAGCAGTTGTAACTTCTTTCAGCAGTATTGATTTTCTCACCAGCAGCAGTAATCTTGAACCAGCAGTAGTAACTCTATAACCAGCAGTTGTAACTCTATAACCAGCAGTATTAATTTTACAATTAAGTTAGTACTGGCAGTACTAACTTTGCTTTAGCAGTACTAAGTTTACACTAGCAGTACTAACTGATTAGTACTAGCAGTATTAACTTAGTTAAGTACTTGTTAGTTTAAAAACTGAGAACAAATTGAGGCTTGGCAATAACAAACTCTGTCTTGGGCAGTATTATAAGATATAAGACTTTAATTCCCAACAATCCTCCCCTAAACTTGATATTCATCTTGTTAATCATCAAGTTTCTTCATTAAAGGCTTCTTGATTTCAACAATCCTCCCCTAAACTTGATGTTCATCTTCTGAATCTTCAAGTTTCTGGATAAAAGCTTTATCTTGACTTGGAGGATGTAATCAAACACTTCTTTACTTCTTGTACTGTGACTTGTCATTTTGTTGAGTCAACTTTGCTCCTGCTTTCTTTTCATCATCAAATTGATCATGTAATTTCACATCTGCTTTATAAACAAGTCTTTCTTGCTCTTGTTACCTTTTTCTCTTCAGGGTTGTTTAACCTCACTAAATCTTCCAATTCTGTCTCTGGGTTGCCCTGCACATAAGAAAAATCAGAAACTAAAGAGAGCAACAGAAGCTCTCTTGGAACCCAAGCTATTAACAGACCTGGATCTTCCGCTTGCAAGCAACATAATCATATCTCTTCAAAGTGATGATGCGACATATTAGGTTTGACAGTCGCCAAAACCTAACATGCTGATGCTTTAACAGCATTAACTTGATTCATCCTAACAGCATTAACCACTGCCTTTGGTCTAGCAGTATTAACTTGTCTTGAGCAATAGCAACAAACAACATTAAGATAACTTTGTCTGGTAATATTAAGTGAAATTAGGCCAGACCTAGTTAAGATTTTTCTTGGAACCATGTGTATTTTTAGATTGGGTTGAGTAATTCTTAGATAATTTTGATGGTTCACCCTTCTTACATTATTCCACACTGGTTTTTCCTCCCTTTGACCATTTAGTTGTCTCTTTTGTTTATATGTATACTAGAGGTGATCAAAACTTCCATAGACATAGCAGGCTTTATTATGCATCACAAAATCTTTTCCTAGTTGATTAAACTTTTGTCCATTCCAATTCTTCTGATTCCCACCTAGAATTGGGATTCATAGTACATTTTTGCATACCTAACTGACTTTTAGAACTGGTTTTCATGATTTTAGTATGTAAAACTCTACCTTTTTATTAACAGGAAAAACAGTTTCTTTATCAACATTAGGTGAAGATTCAACAAAGCTACTTTTGTCTTGTGATACTTGTTCTTCAACAAAAGACTCATTAGAATTTTCCTTAGAATTATCTGATTTTTTTTATCACAAACAACATTAGACTCTTGCTTACTATTCTTAGGACCATAACCTTTGAATTCAGGCCCTTTGAATTCATCAAGACCATAATATGGACCAAGCAAGCTTATTAGGTCTATAATAGATTAAAGGATGAGATGGAGGAACTACACTATACCCTAATATATTTTTACTTTTGTTAGTTATCTGACTTCCTAACAGCTGATCTAAGTCTTTTGAGGCCTTATCAAAATTTTTAATTTTAAATTCAATGCCATCTTTTTCTTGCTTAACTTTTTCACACTAACTTTTAAGCACATTTATTTATAGTCTTGTCTACAAGCACTTCTCATTAAAGTAACTTGTACCTTTTTTACCAAAAAGAAACCTCATATCTTCTTATATGTATGTAGTTGAGCTCTTACTAGTTTTGCAAAACCATTTTATAAGTCGATGTTATAAACTCATTTTGATTAAGTTTAAACAATTAAATCCAACATATCCTGTTTTTTAAGAGTTTCATAGTTTTGCAAACAAGTTTTAGAGCAAGTTTTATCAGTGTATACCTCTGAGTCTGAAAAAGCCATAGGAGCCATATCTTCCTTGTGAGTAAATGATTCTTCTTGGTAGTTTCTTCTAGATCAAAATTTCAGAGCACAAGCTCTGATACCACATGTTTGATACCCTCTGATCAATTCTTGTAGCTATTAAAGGATTATGTTTACCTTTTTTTTTTTTTTGAAATAATCTAAAATAAAAAAGTAAGACTTAAATCTATCTTAAAGTGTATGCGAATCCTACACCCTTCTTATACACTAGAATATTATCAATGAAACCAGTAAGTAATTGAATGAATACACATGATGTAACAACACGCTTCAATATTATTAATGATAATAATACGAGTACTCTATCTTAGTACTAGGGTTACAACCTTGAAGCTTACACAACCTCTTAATCATGATCTGTGTATGTGTTGATGTGAGAGAGTGAACTATCTACCCTAGGATCTCCTTTTATAACACCAAGGACGACCTAATGTCTTACAATACTTCCTAAGTATTTAGTTCAGAACATAGTTGAATACTATGTACTAAGTATTTACTATTTTCCCTAAACATTGTATCACAATGATATTAAATACTATTCTCATAAATCTTCTTCAATCAGCATATACAATCTTCTCATTCAACATTAACGTTCAAATGTAATCTTCCAATCACATTAGACTTTCCATTCAAATCGTCACAATCAGCATATAAACTTCGCTTCTCAATCAGCATTAACTTCAGATGTAATCTTCTCAATCAGCATTAACTTTCCATGTAATCTTTACAATCAGCATTAACTTCAGTCTTTCAGCAGTATTAAGTTAGTACTGGCAGTACTAACTTTGCTCTAGCAGTACTAAGTTTACACTAGCAGTACTAACTGATTAGTACTGGCAGTATTAACTCAGTTAATACTGTTAGTTATAAACTGAGTACTAAATTATGCTTGGCAGTACAAACTCTGTCTTGGCAGTATTAAGTATGAAGACTTTAATTCCCAACAATCCTCCCCTAAACTTGATATTCATCTTGTTAATCATCAAGTTTCTTCATTAAAGGCTTCTTGATCCCAACAATCCTCCCCTAAACTTGATGTTCATCTTCTGAATCTTCAAGTTTCTGGATAAAAGCTTTATCTTGACTTGGAGGATGTAATCAAACACTTCATTACTTCTTGTACTGTGACTTGTCATTTTGTTGAGTCAATTCTGCTCCTGCTCTCTTTTCATCATCAAATTGATCATGCAATTTCACAGCTGCTTTATAACCAAGTCTTTCTTGCTCTTGTTACCTTTTTGTCTTCAGGGCTGTTTAACCTCACTAAATCTTCTAATTCTGTCTCTGGGTTGCCCTGCACATAAGAAAATTAGACCTTCTTGGGAACCCAAGCCATTACAGACCTGGATCTTCCTCTTGCATCAACATAATCATATCTCTTCAAAGTGATTGATGCACTATTAGGTTTGACAGGTCTCCAAACCCAACATGCTGATGCTTTAACAGCATTAACCCGATTCGTCCTAACAGCATTAACCACTGCCTTTGGTCTAGCAGTATTAACTTGTCTTGAGCAACAGCAACAAACAACATTAAGATAACTTTGTCTGGCAGTATTAAGTGAAATTGGGCCAGACCTAGTTAAGATTTTTCTTGGAACCATGTGTCTTTTTGGATTGGGTTGAGTAATTCTTAGAGAATTTTGATGGTTCACCCTTCTTGCATTGTTCCACACTGGTTTTTCCTCCCTTTGACCATTTAGCTGTCTCTTTTGTTTACATGTATACTGGAGGTGATCAAAACTTCCACATACATAGCAGGCTTTCTTGATCATCACAAAGTCACTTCCTAGCTGTTGGGACTTCTGATTATTCCAGTTCCTTTGATTTCCCCTAGGCCTTTGTGATCTATACATCTCTGCATATTTAACTGTATTCCTAACTGTTTTATCATCTTGTTTAGCTTTAACAAATTCTATCTTTTTAACAGTAGGAATAACAGTTTTCTTTTCAGACTTAGGCTTAGACTCATCTTGTTCCTCATCATCTGACACCCAATCCTCAATAATTGGTGCATCTGGTGTTTTCTTAATCTCTACAGAGGAATTCTCAGACACAATCTTATCTACCTTAACACCATAGCCTACAAATTCAGGCTCCTTAAACTTTTCAATGCCAGAGTGAGATAAATCAATGGTAGGAGGTGCAAATAGGCCTGTAGGTGGAGGAGGAACAACATTGTACCCCAAACCCTTCTTATTGTTATCTACTAGTTGACTTCCTATCACTTTATCCAAACTCTTAGTGTCATTATCATCGTTGTTAATTTTAATCAGATTATCCTTTTTATCTTTCTTAAGTTTCTCTATATATGTCTTAAGAGCAATAATCTCTGCTTCATTAAATGAGGCATCACTTTTTAGTACAGCTATTTAATCAGTAAATGTCACCTCATTCTGTTTGTAGAAGTCAAGTTGTTTTTCTACTGATGCTAAGGCTCTTTTATAATTAGCTAGATCAAACTCAGTTTTATTATATTCTACTCTTAAATTATCATACTGAGTTTTAAGAGTTTCATGGTTTTTTAGACATGTTTTTGAACAAATTTTTACCTCAGAGTCTGAAAGAGCCATATGAGCTATCTCTTCCTTATGAGTAAAGGATTCTTCTTGATAGTTTATTCTAGATCAAAGCTTCAACCTACTCTGATACCACTTGTTGATCCCATTTATAACAGATCGTTTGTTAGCTTGTTGAAGATTTTAGTCACCTTAGATAAATCCAAGACAACTAAGGTTGAAACCTTGATGATTATGTATATATATATATATATATATACTATGCGGAATCTAGTATATATACTCAAGAAGAACAAATAATATTAACACAGAAGATTCTCTCAACTTCAATATATTGCACTAATAACAAAACAACTATATGTTTTGTATACACTAATGTACTTTGTTATATGTTTTATTGTATGTATCTAACTATGCCATAGGGTTCCTTTTATACACTAAGGAAAACCCTAATAGGCTTACAAAACGCGTTAAGAGATAAAGCATATCTATTCGTAATTTATCCCATGCATATCTCATAAGCAGTACTAATATAATACACTAACAGTACTAACTATTACTGGCAATACTAACATTGTACTGGCAGTACTAACTACAAAGCTAGCAGTACTAAAGACTTAGACTTATTTCTTCAATCTTCATTAACAGCATTAAGTCTTCATTAGCAGTATTAAACTTGAGCCAACAGTATTAACCTGTAGAAGCTTCAGAATCCCAACGATCCTCCCCTAAAGTTATGATTTACTCTTAAATCTCAAGCTTCTCGTGGATTAGATCTTCAATTCTTCTTTTGCTGAGGATTCTTTCAAACACACTTTTATTGTTCTTCAATCTGAGTTTTGATAAACTTTAGTAACTCAAATGCCATAGAACTTTCTGCTTCAGCTTCTAATTTCCAGTTAAGCATCTTTTGAAGTGTTTCTTTGGTGAGTGGATACTTTTTCTCTACAAACATATGAACAGTCATCAAAGTACCATCAACCATCAGTGTGTGAACTCCACAAGTTTCATACAGCTTCCAACTGATTAATTTCCATTTGAATTTCAAAATGTTTATTTTGAATAAAACATTTCTTTTAATTGTAGAAAATATTTTGGTGATGTTTATAAAATGTTTACAACATTTTATAAAAGTGTGAGGTTGAATAAAAATTTCCTTTGATCATAAAATGCATTAAGCATTTATTTATTCATACCTTTAAGTGATGTATTTGTTGAAATGAGAATTTACTACTAATTACTTGTTTACTTTAATTTTACGTTGAACGTTTTTATATTTTGTGATTATCAAAACGTAAGATGGTGAAAAAATATTAGTAATGTTTTTAGGCATTATGTTTTTATCAACATAATCAACAAGTGTCTCTCTGGAAAATAACAAGCAAAGAATGACCAAACACTAAGTGCCAGAAATTGACATACTATGAGGCATGTTCTACAGAGAGAATGTGACTATCATTGAGTTGATATGGGAAGATCTTGCATACCAGATTGACCATAGGAATGAGAAGAGATCAAGGCGCGAAAACATGCCATTTCCCTGATTCACCAAGATCATCATCAATCACTTTCTCAAGCAACACAACTCTCTCTCAAACCTCAAGTTTCAAACACAAATCAATAATAAGCAAAGATGATGGTATTGTATGTAGATTAAAGTTTGTTAGAATAGGTGAAGATTATCATGAATATGGACTTTCCATTCCTAAGACTATGCGGACAGAAGCAATCAAACAATTTGAATCCTATCAGATGTTCATCAAGTATTCTACTGGTCAGATTCTCCCTAAGAAGAGTAGAGGCAAAGGTTCACAAAGAAAGAAGATTGTTGATGACTCCCAGGAACTGTTGATGTATCTAAAGAGTCTGAACCTGAATCTGAACCAGTTAAGAGAAAGACTTCTAGTAAAAGAAGAGTCAAGAAGAAAGTCACACTATCTGCTGATGACAACATTATTTTTGATGATCCTGACACTGCTTTAGAGTTAGGCAAGTCTATCAGCAAAACTGAAGCTGAAGAAGCAGAAGCAGCAAGACAAGTCCATGCTACTCATGCAAGGATTATGACAGAATATGTCCCCGAGCCTACTAAAAGAAGAAAATTAGGCAAAGTGACTTCTGATCCTCCTAAAAATCTCAAGGGTGTTCCATCTCTTACTCCAAAAGAATAAGAGGTTGCAGACATTATGCAAGCTTTTAAAGAAAGCAAGAAGACAAGCAAGAGACAGCCAGGTACTAGAGGCTCAAGTAAAGGAACTGGTACTAAACCAGGGGTTCCCAATGAGTCCACAGTCGTCTCTGCTACCTCAAGTGAAGGAAATAGTACTAAACCAGGGGTTCCTGATGAGGAAAATGAAATAACTGAAGAAAATCTTATTCTTGAGTAGGGATCAGAACAACAAACTGAATACTCTAAAGAAGACAAACTCGATGATTAAGAGAAGGATGATAAGGAAGGAGATGTTGATGATAAAAATGATGAAACTGAATCTGATGAAGATGATATCTATAAGTATAAGATTCATGGGCGTAAGGATGAGGATGAAGAGATGATTAATGGTGAAGTTGATGATTCTGACAAAGGTAATAAAGAGGTTACTGATGCGGCAAAGGCAGATGCTGAAAAGACTTCAGAAGTAAAGGATGATCCTAAGAAGACCGAACTCCCTTCAACAAGCTTTAGCTTATTTGTATCCTTGGGTTTTGGTAATCAATTCCTTAAACTTTCTTTTGATTCTTCTTTGGTTAGTACTGTTAAGGACACTACAGATGCAGAGATCAACTCATTATTGGAAGTTAAGATCCAGTCTGAAGTTCTACATACCAAGTCTCCATCTATTCTTAGTGTACCTGTATCTGTGATTTCTGAACCCACAGTTCCCACACCAGTACTAGAATCTCCTTAAAAAGTTATCATAACAACTTTACCTCCTCCATCTGTCTCCACCACACCATTTGTACCTCAACAAACAACAACACCGATTCCCACACCAACAATCACAACTGATGCTCCACTCATCACCACTGATGTTTTTGAATCTGATGCACTCTCTGTTATTTAGCTAAGAGTTGCTAAATTAGAAAAAGATGTGTCTGATCTTAAGAAAATAGATTTATCTGTTGAAGCTCTTGTTGCTCTCAAGACACAAGTTCCATCTGTTGTAGGTAATTATCTTGGATCCAAAGTTAGGGATGTCTTTCAAAGGAACTAAAGAAACGCACAGCAGATCTTATTCAGAAATATTCTCTATAGAAAATTTATGAGTTACCCAAGAAATAGACACCAATAGTTGATCTAGAACAAGGATCCAAGAAGAGTGCTTCAGAGATTCTAAAAATCAAGAGGGAACAAGCTAAGAAGCAAAAGATGCCGAAGTTTACTATCAAGTCTACAGACAAGGCAGCTCTTCAAGAGTATGATCAAAAAGCGCTCTCTACCAGACCATGCATGCAAACAAGTCTTTCAACCAAAATTCTGCTAATCATCAATTGTACCATGCTCTCATGGAAGCACTAATAGAGGATGAAAATGCAATGGATAAGGGAGTTGCTGATACAATTCAAGACCATAAGAGAAAACATGATGATGATGAAGACGATGATGATGAAGACCCTCTAGCTGGACCAAACCAGGGTAAGCAGACCAAGAGGAGAAGAACTAAAAGATTCAGACTCTTTAAAGAAGCCATCCACCACCAAGGAAACCCCTAAAGGTAAAGCTCCATCTAAAGGATCCAAAACTGGTAAGTCTGCTTTGGCAAAGGAACCAGTGGAAGAACCTATTGCTGAGGTAGTTATGGATGATGTGGATAATGATGTGGTTTATGATGATGATCAACCACAAGATGATTCTGAACCCAAGACTACTAAGACTCCAAATCTAAATTGGTTTAAGCAACCTCTAAGGCCTCCTACTCTTGATCCGGAATGGAACAAGCGTCAGGTTGTACTTGATCAACCCGAACATCCTTGGTTTAATCAAATGGTCTCTGCTACAAAGGATCCTCTCATATTTGATGACCTCATGGCCACTCTGATTGACTTCTCCAAGTATGTATTGAATTGACTCAAAATTCATAATCTTACTTAAGATATCTTGTTAGGACCTGCCTATAATCTGTTAAAAGGCACGTGTTCTAGCAGCATAGAATTAGAGTACCACTTCCAAGAGTGTTTCAATGCATTAACAGACAGGCTTGATTGCAATAATTCAGAAGGAGATCGATACCCCTTTGATCTGTCCAAACCTTTTCCTCTACAAAGTCACCCAGGTCATCTAACGGTTGCTACTGATTACTTCTTCAATAATGACCTAGAGTATCTGAAATCTTCTGATCCAAAAATGACATATACTACATCGATCATGAAGACCAAAGCAGCTCGGTATGAGATTGAAGGGATTGAAGACATGGTTTATACGCTTTAGAGTCCTACCAAAGTAGGGTATGACAAAGATGCATTGAAAGGGATCAAACATTGGGGTGAAGGGCGTAAGCTATGGCACATATCTCAGCTGAACAAGTTCTCCAAGCATAATGTGTATTCTACTAAGAAAATTCTAGGGGTGAAGAGTGTTAGTGTCAAGAAACTGCACGGATATGGTCATCTGGAAGAGATTGTGGTGAAAAGAGCTGACCGTCAGTTCTACAAGTTTAAAGAAGGTGACTTCGTGGATCTACACCTGAATGACATTGAAGACATGTTGCTTCTTGCTGTTCAACACAAGCTATTCCACCTCACCGACAGCGATATTGTTGACTTTATTGTGGCTCTTCGTATGTTCACAAGAAGTCTCGTCATCAAGAAACGTGTCGAGGATTTACAGCTTGGTGTAGAGAGTTACCAGAAGAAACTCAACATCACTCCACCTCAACAGACCTTTCTAGAAATAGAATTCAAAGAACTCTACACTCCATCTCACAAACCACCAGGGGTAATCTATGAAGATCTGACCAAACAGAAAAGAGTGATGCGGGCTGATGAGCTGTACAAGTTCTCGGACGGGACGCTCAAGAAAGTTCGGGATGAGCTTCATCATAGAATACGCGATTTTTGTTTGGAATACAATAAGGAGATGCCAAGGAGAAAGTGGACGGCTATTGACAGAAAAAGGTCAGAACTTATGGTCGAGCTGATTGATAAGCAGATGCGTGAAAGAAGGATCATTCGGAATCTTGAAAGATTGGTTGGTGCTCGGGAACTCGAGATGGACTACAAACTGATGACGCGTACCGTTTAATCGTCAGGTCCAATCTCAAAATCTTATCTTGTGAATATTGTGAATATGTAGTATAGACTTATAATAGTAGGCAATATAAATAGTGTTTGAGTACGAATTTTCTAGAATTTTTCAATAAATTCAAAATGTTTCAAATTAACGTACTCAACACTATATATATATATATATATATATATATATATATAAATATTAATTTAAAAAATAAAATAAATAATTAAAAGAATTTTATTTTTTTTAATTTTAATATATATATATATATAATACCCTCATAAATTAAGGGGGAGCATTAAAAATATTCCTAATACGGCTTGTTAATAAGTGGACATTTTTTCCCTGAAATCATTAATATTTGAATCAATTGATATCCAAAATATCAAGAGATTTGACATTTTTGATAAGGGGAGAAAATGTGATTAAAATATATGGCTAAAGATGTGATTTTAAGAACTCAAGTGCAAGTTTCACCCATCATGTGCTAAACATTTTCGAATATCGATGCACATGTTGAGGGGGAGCATTACAAATGGTTTTAAGGCTGAGAACAATACCAAAAGACCGACCATGTCTGTAATTAATTGGAGTTATAAGGTGGTTAAGATTAGGTATTCGTTACCATGATCCAGACAGAACCGGAGGGATCTACCAGGGACATTCCATTAGTTAGAATAGAAGTCCATAGGTATGATAAATAGGATAAAAAGTAAGAAAAGGGAATAGTGCCAACTGAGATGAAGCTAGTACTGAAACAAACCCAACAAGGTACTAGTCATGAGTCTCGGTAAGCACTAAAGGGGTTGAAGAATGAAAAAGAAAAGTTAAGATAAAGGGTGAAAAGAAAGAAGCCCTCCTTACACTTAGACAGAAACCGGATCAATACATAAACTATCAGAAACACTAAGCTGTTGTCTGGTATTGAAGACAGTCGCCATGGACCCAGTGATGCAATGCACAACCCCTCCTAGCCACTCAATGTCTCTCAAAAGACTATTGTTTCATTTCTCATGGAGATTAAACACATTTTTATTGACTTTCTCACTTCGAGTTAGTTGATATTGAAAAGGTGGCAGTCTGCTCCAGCCTCTGAATAATAAAAACCAAAGTGCACTATCGAGTCTAGTGCCATAAAAGATATCATCCATAAATCTCATTAGGACACTTATCCAAAATATGCTTGTTAATTCACACAATGTAAAAACAAGAAATATATCAAGAGTCCAATTCATTATCCTTGTGATTTTGCCAGAACATCAGAGTGATGCCTAAAAAGCATTCACGGTGACGATGGAAATCCTTCCAGGGCCAACATCAAACAAGCTCTACGGTAGGTGACTTGTGAGATCCTACACGGATCGAACTTGTAATACTGGATATCGATTCGGTCCAGCTTATGAATTGACGGATGAATTTTAAAAAAGATAAAACTGTTGGTGTGTTATAAAAACCATTTGCATCTTAACACACCGACTGATTTTTTAAATCAATTTTCAATCTTATATCCATGGGAAGCCTCACAAGGGTATCTATACATAGGAAAGCTGAACACGAATTAATGACTTAATCGGGAAGATAGTAACTTACAGGTTCACTCTTACCGTGTTGTCTGCTTTGAGACGCTCTAGTAATGAGAACGGCTAGTGCAGCTGTGAAACCCTGTCAAGGAGATTCTTGGGAATTCTACCTGATCACAGGCAGTATGATTCATGGGGAACCATAGTTGTTGCAACCGTATTTGATGAAGTGACAAAGCCACTTTTTTCCATATATGTTGTTTATCACTAACCCATTCATGCAGATTTCTTGACGGTGGTAGCAGTTACCCGATGACAAGTCAAAGTCAATACCACATGCTCATACTCGACCAACATATGTAAAGACATCATGAAAGCTCAAGTACATGTTTCAAGACTTTCGCTACTCTGATACCGTACGTCTTTCTTGAAGTAACGAAGTATTAAAGAATTTCAAGAAATTTCCGCTACTATGATACCGCACGTTCTCCATAAAGTGACGAAGTGTTAAAGTTAAAGATATTCAAGAAAGATGGTTACACAAGCTTTCAACATCAAGAACAGTATGAGCATGTCGGTCTAAAAGTCACAAGATCACAAGGGAAAAGATTACAAGATGGCAAAAAGAGATTATGCTTAGTTGATGATCTCAAGAAGCTTAAAATCACATACAAGTCAAGATAAAGATACAAGCTAAAGCCTAAAAGTCTAAAGATTACTACATCAAAATTCACAAGATAAAGATTAAGAAAACAAGACTACGAGCAAAGGTTGAAGACATTTATAGAATGTAGAGCTTAAGTTTTGTGTAAATTAGAGTGACCTCCCTTAGGGTGAGATTGTTAGAAATCAAGAAAAGACTCAGTCACTGCCAATATGTAATAGTATAGCTCGCAGCATAATATTTGGAAACATACCAAGCTAACTGGGTCAACATAAGATACCCATATGTTGACTGGCACCCAAGTAAGTATAAATACCCCTCTCCACACCTTGGAGAGGGTTGGTTGTTCATTTTGGTTCTTATATAATACACTTTCCTTTCCTTTCTCTCTCTAAGTGCTACAACCTACTTTCTATCTCTAAACTTTCTTTCTTATACATTTGTTAAGTGATTTGATACATCAACACTCATGCTTAAAAAAATGTTCATCTTTACTGATCTTTAAAGAAATAGCATTATTTTAATGTAAGAAGAACTTTTTAGAGAATAATTGATTCGCATGAGAGTGAGTTTTCCTTTTAGTAAAGTGACTTTGAGCCGCGAAGATACATTGATTTGCTAAAGGGATACGTTATCATCTTTTAGGTGATAATTAGCCCTAATAGCCATCCTGATCTATCAATAACTCTTAGACAAATTATTTCAAAGTAGATTCAAAAGACTTTTTGTCTTGGAAATTTATTTTGCAAAGGAGTTGTATTATTGAAAATTAATAGATAATGATGTGTAAACATCTGTAGCAATAAGGTTTATAAAATCACTACACATCACTACTATTATTTATAGAAAATCATCTAGAATGAGATGAAGTGCCTCGAGAAAACCACACATAGTACATGTACTAGTATAGTAATCCACTTTACTAGTGGGCTAGATCCAAAGATCGAGCATGAGTATTATAAATAATACCCTAGTGCACTGTGGTGAAATTTACGAGAGATATGTCCAATTCTAACACATTTAAATGAGAAAGATAGTTTAAATTGAAATATTCTTATATCTATTACGGATGGTCACTAACGATGCTAACAACGGTTTTCGAATACCCTCAAACAGATGCAACCCTAACGATGCCAATAATGTAAGAGAATACCCTAGACCGGATGCAACTTAGATCGCTAACGCGTCTTTCGATATAAAAAATACTTGTTAAACTATTTTTGACATTTCACAGATAACAGATAGAACATGTATTCATTCACATAGACATATAATCAATTTCATATCAAAAGAACTTAATAAGTACGGGATTAAGAAAGTCAAACTCAGTCAACTGTCAAAGTCAATGGTCAACAGTCAAAGTTAACGGTCCAAATCAATAGACATGGTCAAACTAAGTCAACGATCTAATCTTCTAAGTTCAAGGTTTTTTAGATTAAGTTTACGAGATATTAAAAATCGTATAAATTTTACACAATTATATATATCCATTTTAATACTCTTTTAATCTGTTCATTTTCGTGATTTTTGAAAACGTTAATACTTTTTGAAAAAAGTTATTAAGTTTTAAAACACTTAAAATTTTGAACTTTTTAAATTATTTAAAACCTTTGCATTTTGATATGTGAATTTTGAATCTTTAGTGTTTTAAATAAAATGTCATAAAAAATTTATCATTTTGGTCAACACGAGACGCGGGTCAAACTTAAAGTGAAACTCAGGTCAAGGTCCAATGGGCCTTTAAACCGGGCCAAATAATATGGTCGGTGGGCTTGAACATTGGGCCAAACAATATTGGGCTTTAACTGGCCCATTTGGATCGGTGGGCCTAACCGAACCTTAAAGGTTCATAGGGCTTAGCCAGCCCAAAATGGTGTAGCCTTTTAACCAGTTAGAGGACTCGGTGGTTTGGAAGGTTGACACCAACCGACCATGCTGCTTCGGTGGCTACATGCTAACCGACCAAGGTGGTTCGGTGAAGCCATGGTGACCGACCGACCATGGTTCAGTGAGCCTTTATCTATCGATCGTGGTTGGTTTGGTAGTCTTGGCTCAACCGACCCATGAGCTTCGGTTCATGTGGTTCGGTTTTGGACTTCAACTCTTCATGATTTGTTATGTCTTCAAGTCTTGAAATTCCAAATTCCACTAAAGTCTTTCATGAACATTTCATCAAACACTTTGTCTACACCGTTAAAAATCACTAATATTTATGTGTACGGTTTAAAGATTAAACCTTTTTGTTACCAACAAGCTAGATTAATGTTTTTAAGCTAACAATCCAACACATTACATTCAAACAATCAAACAAACACACCTTTTAGGTGGTTCGATTGATGAACACACCACAAAATAACCAACTTTGATCAACTAAAACAATGATACACTTAAATTTTAGCTAACACTAGTCTACTAACATCATTATCTACAAAAGCCCTAAAAATCCAACATCTAAACACTTCTAATTTTTTATGAATCCTAAATCAAAAACTTTGATTTTTCAAGATTTATGAAAAGTTGAAAGAATTCTTTTTAGTTTTGAGATAAGAAGATGATTATCAATGACTTTCGTGTTTTACCTTTTGATCAAAAATGGACTCTTGTTTGTCTTGTGGTTTAGCCGATCCTAGAGAGAAAGAAAGAGGGAGGAGAAAATTTTTGGTAAAATGTGGTATGTGTGTGTATGGATCGGTTAGAGGGGTTTTTAGGGGAGGGGTTTCAGTTTTTTTGGCAATACTAGTCCCTAGAGGTTTTAAACTCTATTAAACTAAGCCTAAAGTTTATGCATTACCCCTAACACCTTAATTTAAGACTAATTTTCATTTTAGGTCCTAAAGATAGTTAACTAATAAAAGTTACACTAAATACTCTTGAGTTTAAACCTATTTTGCAAACATAGTCCTGGAGTTAATCTCGTTAACTCCCCCTCAAATGATGATCCGTTAAGTGTATGAACACTTTTCCTTGAAAAACATTTTTACAACATTTTTTGAAAAATTTAATTTTCTGAAAATAATTTCTCCCCCTTAAATAAATACCCGTTTTCTATTTAAGGAGCCATAGAATTTGTTTGAGTGTTCAAAATCTCTTGATCGTTTTTCTTGCTTATTATTTTTGAACATTTTTGGAAATTTTCATATAAAAGCTCGTTCTCCCCCTCGAACAAAGACTGTAGTCTATTGAAAGCTTTCTTAGATTTGTTTGAGTGTTTGAATTTGCTAGAAAATCTTTTTCCATTTAAATGACAAAACTGATTCTGATTTATTTCCATCATTTTTGAGAAATTTGTTTAACTCGAGCATGTTTTATAAACACTTTTTGAGAAAAATTGCTCAAAGTTAAAGAAAATAAATCTTTTGATGACGAAATGCACTTTTTAACGTACATTTTCCTTTTTAAAAAGTGCAGGTTGTGTAGCAAAATATACACAGGCCATATTCTTGAGTTTCAAAACTTGGAATGTTTTGAATCTTTAAACTCCAGACCGAAAAGACTTCTCTTTTCGTTGTTAATGATAACTGCACTGAAGCGTACAATTTTCTTTTCTTTAGGGACTGGGTTGTTAACTGATATTTAATAACAAACCATAAGAAAGTTTGAGAAGACATGTTTTAAAATGTTTTAAACTTTCAGTCGAACTTTATCTACAGAACTGTGTCAGTATTGAATGACATTTCTAATTTCGTAGATATTATCGATTTTTGAAATACATGCCGAGAAGGTTTTTTATGGTTTTTGAAATTTTCTGATTTTGTATTTTCTTTTTAGATTTTATATTTTTATATTTTGTTTTTGAAAAATGAAAATCTTTTTGTTTTTCTTATTTTATAAACTATTCTATGTATAGTACATGTGATACATGAAGTAGTAAACATAGTTACTCTTCGTCTTCCTCTACAAGAAGTTTCAGCTCTTCCGGTGTAATGCTCTGCATGCCTAGGCGTTTGACCAGAAATTTGGAGCGTTCTCTTGCGAGTGCTTTAGTGAATATATCCGCCAGCTGATAAGCAGTTTTTGACAAAGTAGAATTCAACAATCTCATTTTCAACTTTTCCCTTGATAAAATGGTATCTGACAGAATTGTGTTTCGTCCTGGAGTGTTGCACTGTGTTGCAAGATAAGGCAATGGCGCTCTGGGAGTCGCAGTACAAAGGAATCTTCTTTTAATCAAATACGTAGTCAGTTAACTGAGACCGCATCCATAGGATATGTGCGCAGCAACCGGACAAGGAGATATAATCAGCTTTAGTAGTGGATAATGCAGTACACTTTTTCTTCTTAGACGACCAGCTTACTAGCTTTTCACCCAAAAATTATGCACTACATGATGTACTTTTCCTTGAATCTTGACAACTACATGGTTAGCGTTTGCAAAAGCCGTTAGATCAAATCCGGTGTCCTTCAGATACCACAAACCCATATTAATGGTTCCTTTGAGGTATCAATAGACCTGTTTAACCGCAGTTAAGTGCTTTTCGGTAGGCTTTGCCTGATATCGGGTACACATGCAGACGACAAACACTAGGTCAGGGCGACTAGCTGTGAGGTACATTAGGGATCCGACCATACATCGGTAATGAGTTGGGTCAATTAGAGTCCCATTTGGATCCTCATCCAGTTTTGACATTTCCACCATGGGAATGTCAATAGAGTCACATTGGTCTAAACCATATTTCTTAAGCATCTTAAGTGCATATTTAGATTGATTTATGAAAATACCTCTAGAACTTTGTGAAATATGTAATCCTAAGAAAAACAACCTATTTGTCTCATCATTGACATTTTAAAATGTTTGCTCATTTGATTTGAAAATTTATCACAAAAACTAAGATTTGTGGAGGCAAATATAATGTCGTCGACATAGATTTATACCAATATAATGTGCTCTCCTTCATTCCGTGTGAACAAAGTCAGATCAACTGCACCTTTGATGAATTGTTGAGATAGCAAGAACTTGGACAATAAATCATACCAAGCCCCTGGTGCCTGTTTTAGTCCATACAATGCCTTCTTAAGTCGGAAAACATGTGTCAGATGGTCTGCATTAACGAATCCTTCAGGTTGACTCATGTACACTTCTTCCTTGAGAATGCCATTGAGAGAAGCAGTCTTTATGTCCATCTGGAATATTGTCATATTCTTATGAGCCATAGGCGATAAATATTCAGCTTCAATACACGCAACCCGTGCAAATGACTCTTCGAAAAATATCCTCTCTTCTTGATGATAACCTTTAGCAACTAATCGAGCCTTATTTTTTAGCACCCCGCCATATTCATCAAGTTTCACTTTGAAGATCCACATTAGGTTAATGATCATGACTTTGTCTGGTTTTGGTACTAATTCTCACACTTCAAGTCGCTCAAACTCATGAATATCCTTTTGCATAGCTTCAATCCAGCTAGATTCGATCATGGCTTCTTTATAATTCTTCGGATCACTAGGAATGCATGAAAATAGCACCATAAGGCATCGGTAGCAAGTTGACGTCTATTCAAAATAGGTTTGGATGGATTGCTGATTATTTTCACTCACGGATGATCCTTTGTCCATCTTTTGGTGTTGAGTTAAGGTTGTTAGAAGGTGTGCATGTTTAAAATGTCTACAATCCTTGAAGATGACTCTGCTGAGCTGGTGACTGGAGGAGCAAATGGATTTGTAAAAGTGTCAGTATCAAACACTGCAACTTCTTTATTATGTGGTTCTTCAACATTTGTAGAATTGATTGGAGAGGTTGTTTTTTCATTGTTTGGTGAAGTACTTGGATAGGGAGCATCTTTATCAATAGAAGTAGATAAAGAAGCTCCAGCTGTATCTGGTGGAGGTAGAGTTGCAGCGGAAATGAGGGTAGATACAACACTTAGAAGTTTGAAGTATTCATCGAACCTTGATTGAAACAGTAAATCCTAGTCATTCTTTGTAGGAGGTTTAGCTTATGTTGAAGCAACCTTGTTTAGCACGAGTCCTAAACTAATGTGTCCAGAAGTCAACCCTTGAAGTTTGGGTCCTGAACCATGTTGTTCGGAAGCCATTTGAGTAAGTTCGTCAAATTGTACGTTCATTGTTTCCATTAATTATATGGTCCTTTTATTGTAGATCCGGTATGCCTTTTTGGATGGTGAATAACCGATGAAGATTTTAATGTCTGCTTTAGGCTGTAATTTCCCAAGATCCTCAAAGTTGTTTGTTGGATAACATAAAGTACCAAACACGTGAAGATACTTAAGTTCAGGTTTACTATCTTTGAGCAGTTCATATGGAGTCTTATTGTACCGGGTATGGATAAGGGGGCGGTTTTGAGTATCACATGCAGTAGCAACAGCTTCAGCCCATAGAAATAATGGAGATTTGGAGAAAATAAGCATGGTCCTTGCAGCCTCTACCAACGTGCGGTTTCGCATTTCAACTAAACCATTTTGTTACAGAGTACGTGCAGTGGGTGTATTATGAGTTATTCTAACCTTTTTCATAAAATTCCTGAAAGTCTTATTAATAATTTCTAGAGCTTCATCATTAGTTCTCAAAAACTTCACCCAATTAAAATGAGAATAATCATCAACGATGACAAGAACATATCTTTTCTTGTTTATACTTTCTACACGCATCGGTCCACACAACTTCATATGCAGCATTTAAAGTTTCTCATTTGTAGGGATATGATTCCTTCTTGCTTTTTCCCATTTGACATGCCGAACACAAATGATCTTTAGTATACTTTAACTTGGGCAACCCTTTGACAAGACCTTGTTTAGCAAGTTGATTGATAGTACCGAAGTTTAAGTGAGAATACTGATAGTGCCATAACCAAGATTTTATCTTTGAGGCTTTGGAGAGTAAGCAAATTGGAGAAGATTTCATCATATCCGCCATTGAGATTGTATAGAGATTGAAACCACGAGGTCCCTAAAGTAGATCAACACCTTCCAAGTTATGTACAAAACAAGTGTGTTTTCTGAAAGCTACTTTGAGATTTAAATTACAAAATTGCCCAACGGAGAATAGATTATGACCAAGTGCTCCAACGTAGTAAACACGTGAAATAAGAATATTCCTCATTTGTAGATCTCCGTATCCCATAATAGCTGCAAAATGATCGTTGCCGAATCGGACCATACAAATAAACTTGGAAATAAAATTGACGAGCTTATCACGATGTCTAGTCATGTGTTTGGAACACCTAGAAACTAAATACCAAAGAACAATTTCTACAATCTGCACAAAAAGAAAGAAAAATATATTTACAAAAGGCTGGATCCCCAACTTTTGATTGGGTTCCAAGCTGTTAGCAGTCTTAAGTTACTCCTAGAAATTTGAAATTCCAAGATGATTGTGCTGGAATCACATAATTTCTTACAAAGGTAAAATTAGGAAAATTTAATGGATGACCATAGCTATTTATATGAGCTCTTATTAGTGAATTCTTAGCAATGGAATATCTCATTCTTGTTTCTGCAGTAGGCGCATAGCAGGAATCCTAAGCACTTTAGTGGCAGGAGAGGTTTGAATGATTTTTCCTTCCATATTAAAGATCCTTCCTATTGGTTTTCATCTAAGTCCTACTGAGGCAAAGACCTTACAAGTTGGTTTCTATTGTTTCTTTTCTTTTTGTTTAATAGATTTGACCTTTTTATGTTTTTTCACGTCTTTTAGATATTTAACAACATAAGCATCATGATTTGCAAAAAACAAACATTCATTACAAGATAGCAAACATTTGCAGAATTCTTTGATAAAGCAACATTCTTAATATTCGCATTACAATCTAAAACATGATTGTTCTAATTGAAACTAGACATAGACTTCCTAGGTTGTGCTTCTACATTATTCTTATTTCTTCTACTTGATGTTCGCCAGATCCTATCCTTCTTCGTAATGCTCCTAGGCTGTGATCCACTAGCATTAGTAGAGCTTACTCTTCCTATAGAAGGCAACATAGTGTTGTCAATCTTTCGAGTGTCTTGCTTTACTATATGCTTTTGTGTGATTGTCTCTATTGTTTGTTTTAATCTAGAGGCATATACGTAAGGCTTATTGTTATTTTTGTGGCTTGTAGCGAGAGCCTACTTTTCGTTCCCGCTTTGAGTGAAAGGGCATGAGGCACTAACATACACTAATAGTTCTTGAATTCACTCAGCAAACTTAGAGGCATGACCTATATATTCATCTAAAGGTTTTAATGCTCTAGATTCTTCTAATAATTCATGTAGTGTTGCTACATGCTTTGTTACATTTAGGTACTCTTAATGCATAGCCCTATTGTTCTTAAAATACGCATTGATTGGTTCAGACTCAATCTTAAGCAAACCTGGGGCAAGAACTTTAGTGCATTTTTCAATTATATTGTTGGTAGTCAATGTGAAGTGACTGATAAATCATTTTTCTCAACAACTTTAGGAATAACCTTTTGATTTAGCAAGCGGAGTTACTGAATAAAGTTTAATTCCTGAACTTAAAGGTTTAGAAAACTTAGTATTTACATTTGTACCATGTTGATTTAGTTGAGATTTAGAAAACTTTACTTTTAACTATGCTCTTCACTTGTTGTTTTTAGAAATCTGATCATTTAACTTTTGTTGCAAAGAGTCAGTTTAAAGTTTGGTTTTTACCCGTGTATGCTTGATTGAATCATACAGCTTCTAATATTCTAACTTAATGTGTTCTCGTTCCTTAACTAAAGAAGATACCTGAAAAGCTAGAGACACGTTCTCATCCTCTATTTTCTGAATCCTAGAATCAAACTTTGGTGATTCACATTGAACTAACCGATGTTTCAACTCATTGATTATGTGTATCTTGTCTTGGAATTGCACCTTTAGATCATTTATCTCAAAAGATTGGTTATTGATTGCTTGAACCAAATGATTATTATTGTTTGTTCGAGAATCATTTATCATTTTTTCTTTGTGATTTTGAAAAGAAATGTCAAGAGAAATGATGTATTCATCAAGTTTTACAGAACATTTCCTCAATTCACATAATAACTTATTCTTGAAGATCTAAAAGCACAATGTCAAGACTTTGACACTTTCCACAATTATCCCCCTTTTTAAGAGTACATAAACCCGTAAATACAAAATCAAAAAAACAAAACCGCAAGGTACTCTCCCCTATGGGGCGATTTTTGGCCACCCTTCCCCTTTTTATTCCGGTCAAATATCTTCCTTATAATCGTCTCTCTACCTATATAGATCAAGTATGTGTTTGTTTGTTCTGATTTCGTGTTGCTTTATGTGATCTTATTCGTAAGGTCATATTAATAAAACCTAAATCAGGCCGTCAAAACAGCTTTATTTGTTTGTGGTATCGCGGTTATGGGGTTTTTTATTTTTTTTGGAGGGACGTGCTCTAATCTATCTTGTTTATCTCTGTTGGTCTTCGCCATCTACTGCCGTTGTAACCCTAACCCTAATTTTTTAGGGTTAGTTTTCTTGTTTATACTTGAAGGGTTCAAGGTGGGTCTGATGTATTTGATCCATGCTATAATCTCCTTATTCTATGTGGATCATGGTTTTGGTTGGCTCGATCGTGGCTTATTGTATAAACCCTTGTTAGGGTTTTGTTTTGCAGCCGTCGTGGGTATGGATCTGTCTTGGATCTGCAATTCTCTGATTCCTTATTTTAGGAATCGACATCAGGTTTGACAATCCTATTTTTGGATCGTGTTGTGGTACTGGCATAATCAAGGAACCCTAGTATGGAAACCGTAGAGGGGGGAGGGGGGTGAATACGTTTCCATTTAAAAACTTTAAGATCAAAGGTTACATCACTCTTCTACCGGCGGTCCCATATATATATGGGGGCCGCCAAGTATATCAGGGGGCCGCCTGAGTTATGGGACCGCC
>BQNB010003694.1:2470-45851 GCA_026074375.1 Tanacetum coccineum | reverse complement strand
ATTAGCTTTCTTAAGCAAGAGTCTCTCTTGTGATTAGCTTGTGATTACATAGGTTAATCACCATCCTTAACAGGTAGTAAAGATATATCTAGAGTGGGATCCATCAAGTGCTATATGACAGTGAATATATGTTAACAATCCAAGACCTAGCTTCTCCGTTAGTCAATCACTATATGTCACTTACGCACCTAAAGGGCCTACCAGCTGGAGCACTAATATTAGGGCAGGACCACAACCTTTGCATGCCAAACACAGTACATGCAAGTAAAATCACAATCCTTGCCATGCCAAACACAATACATGCAAGTAAAATCATATCCCTTGCCATGCCAAACACAATACATGCAAGTAAACTCACATCCCTTGCCATGCCAAACACACTACATGCAAGTAAAATCACATTACATATATTCACATAGCAGTTATAAGCACATAACTTGTCCAAAAAACAAAACCACATCTCGTACAGATCAATTCAAAACATTTCAAAACACATTTGAGTATCATTTTCCCCCAACGGAAAAACAGTGAAAAGTGGGGCTACGAGAACTCACCTCAAGCAAGTCTTTAGCAACCAAATCTCAATCACACAAGCAAATGCAACGACGCCCGCACACGACCTAGTCCAGTTAATGTCCCAATTTAATCATCTAATTCCAAAACAATCTTCACGTTTGATGCATAGAGTTTAGACGCGTTGTACAATTACCCAAAACAATTTAGTGGTGTGATGGTTGACGACATATTTCCACAATCATATCAATCTCATTCCCCGATAATACATACTTATACTATTTAGAGAAAATAGATAAGTAATATAAATAAATATTTATAATTAATAATTATAAATATATCTCGACAAGTCCATTCGGTAACCTTAGTCACTTCAAAATAATCATAATACGGTTGAAAATGAAACGTTTACTCATAATAAACACATTAGAGAAGTTTCGAGAAAAATTATATTTTTCGTCTTTTAGTGAATTTATTAAATAAATAAAATAATTAAATAATATTTTATTATTTAAAAATCAAAAATCATGTTTTTAGGAAAATTTCTAAGTATAAACTTTTTACGAAATTTCGACATGACCCGTACGCTCATACAACGTTTTCCAAGGTTTCAAACCTTATTTTCAACACTTTTCATAAATTCGACACTTTTCGACAAAATTCCAAAATCTCAATCTTTAACGTTTACTAAAACGTTTTTCCCAAAATATCGTTCAATATCACTTCGTAAATACATTTTCACTTTCAAAAGTCCGACAAAACTCTCATAACGACTAAATATCGCTTATTGGGCTTTAAGGCCCAACAAGGGTCCATTAAGATATTTATAAGTCCAAAATACAATCCAAGTCCAAAACCAAGGTCCATTTACATATATAAGCATATACTTATAAGTAGAAAATAATCCGGACCACAATAAGCCCTCCCATTAAGCCACGACTTAAATAGACTTATTGGGCCGTGAGTCCATAAGCTCCAAAATACGTATATTAAGCTTGAAAATAAGCTAATAAGCTACGTATCGCATTTGGTTACTACCATAAGCCTCAAAAATAGTCCACAACATACGCCATAACACAAAATAGTCAAAATCACTTTCTTAGTAATTTTGGGAAAATAACGTGGCATATAAGCCCAAAATAAGCCAAGAAATAGCTTAAAAATAAGCCCGAATAAGCTACTCAAGCTACTATAAAAAATAAGCTATCTAGCAACATATGTTATTCAATCATCACGACCACAACATCAAAACTTCAAAAACCCCTTTTTCCCTTTTTACATCCAACGAACCAAACGCACCCCTTTTATTCATTTCGTTTCTAAAAATCGATTTTCACGACGATCAACTTGTACAACTAACATCTATGCATCAAAATAAACCCAAAAGGACAAACGAAATTTAAATTTGAAAACTTACAAGAAAATCTTCAAAAATGTATATTTCGACACGAACCGGACAACCCAAACATTGTTTAAATGAATACCCAAACACTCGTATCAACCCGAAATATCACGTTCTCGATTAAAGTTGGAAAATATATGTATGTTTGTGTGTGTTTGGTGTTCGGACGAACCAACAAGGGAGAGAAAGAGAGTAGATTTTTTTTGAAAATGAAGTATGTGTTAAAAATGAGGATAAGGATATTTTAAAGTGTACCAACCATGGACACTATAGCTAAAATTGATGTCCCCTATGAGACTAGAACCGGATTTGGTATCCAAGGGGGTCTCGGTTTCTTCTTTTCGTGTCAGGATCACTTAAATACTCGTAAAACTCAACCGTAAAATTTACCCCAAAGTTAATTAGCATTTTTATTCACCTTAAAAATACTTTTCCATTAACCTATAGTATTTACACGATATATTTTCACTTTACACCCTTTCAAAACTCATCTTGACATTAACGGACGTGTCAGACTCGTTTTTTGGTATTTCTCAAAATTCACGGGTCAAACCACCCGGAATACAAATAACACAATAATACATTCCAAAAGGGATTATTAATCATAATAAACCTCAATTCATCATATATCTCATAAAATAATCACCGTCAACACAGTACAAAATCTAAATAAACTGACAAAAGTCAAATAGTCAAAGGATTATAAATAAAATATTCAGAACATAAAAATGGCAAATGTTACATTTTTAGGTTATTATGAAATAAAGAGATCTTTGTGTCACGCATTATTATTGTCTTCTTTGATAAAATGAAATAAAAAAAACCCATTTTTAATAAATAAAAAACACACCTTTTAGTTAAAAACTTCATTTTAGGTGATTATGGATAAAAGGGTATTCTTTAGGAGAATGTCTGATTCTTTCATGGTCTCTTGATGATATTCTTGATATCTCTACAAGAATTATAAAGTCTCTTTATTTTTACTATTTTCTTTTTCTACTTTTTACAATCATATTGTTGTTGTTTTTGGCTTAGTGGTATGAGGTTTAAAACTTACTAGGTAAACATCTTAGGGAAAATGTTTGGAAACGTCTGCGTACATGTGAGTTAAAGAAACTTGTTGTTTTTACTAGGTTTGCTAGGATATTTTATTTATATTCTTGTTATCAAGTATTTGATACATAATGGTATGTAATTTTGGGGAATATGAGTTTTTTTAACTGTTGGTTATTGTTTTTGTGCTTATTATGTAAACCCTTGGTTTATGGAAAAACCAATTAATTTATGTCCATTGTGAGGGTGTGTGGGATTGCTTATTGTTTCTGCCTTGGAGTGTTTGGATAATTGAAACTGCTTTGCTTATGCGCTTATTTTATAAATAATGTATGCAACTTGGGATTTGTTTTTAGTTTTTTTGTTGTTGTTGTTGTTAATAAAGCTGTATATGGTGTTATCTGTTTACCCTTTTCAAGTATGTAGACAGTTTAGATACTTAGAACTAATCCAAACCGCTTATTTTGAGGTTTTATAAGGTTTTTTTTTTGAATAAAATTGTCCGTTTACCCTTGTATAGTTGTATCTAACCGAAGGGAAAAACCTTACTGAATAAAATAAGCAATTTGCAAACCTACACGCTCTTTGTATGAAAAACCGAAGCTAGCTTATTAATGTTTTATTGTCATGAAGTTTATTTCATATACTTATGTAAAGGGTGTTTGAGATTTTTTTATTTAAGTGGTTATCTACTAATTCTTAACGCAACTAAAAGCAATTTTTAATGTTCGGATGGAAATTTTTATAAACTGAAATTTTAGAAATTATAAGTACTTTAAAACATGGAGGCATAAACCAGCATAAATTTAGATTTTCCAAACGCCCCCTAAAATATGTACAGATCAGAAAAGGTTGACCCATTTGTCCTAGAAGTTAACGTTTTGATCCTATATATATTGGACTGGAATGTTCATTTTTGTTTCTTCATTCTCTGATTAGTGACAGAAAGTTGTTGATTTTGAGGGTCTTTGGGATTTAGATTAGCAGTTTACATCAAACAGAGAAGCATTTTCAAGTGTTTGGAAAAAGCTACTTATTTGCTTATTTTACAAAAAAAAATCATGGTCGCAACTTGCCATTTAGCAGATAAGCAGTTTCAAAAAAGGGTTCCCAAGCGCTGTCATTTGACTTAATAATAAAGAATATCATGAAGTTTGTCTAATATTGTTTATGTATATAACCAATTATGCTTTTAGTCAATATATTCATTACATGCTTTTCTCCCAACTTGATGCATTATTTGTTCCTAACATTGTTTGTAGGTGGAAAAAGAGCTTGAACAAGTTGATGATCTGCTTAACAGGAGCAGTGTACTTTATGAATATGCAAAATGGAAGGTATTCCTGAATAGTGATTAGTACAGTATGTTTTCTTTTTTAACCAAAATATATCATCATGCAATATGATCTTTATATTTGCTGGACTTTATGCCATCAGGTTCTCTTCGGTGATGACTTCAGAAGATCATTTGGAAAGCGTGATCGCTTGAAGAAATTGGTGTTAAATCTTTTAGTGAGACTTTCTACTGGCTGGCGGCCCAAGAACATAAGCTTAGGCTTGTGTTGTGAGAATTCCTCAAAAAGTTTAGAACAATTCAATGTTGAAGGGCTGTATATTATTTGCGCACTTGACATCATCAAGGAGATCCAATATGTACAAGTTATGAAGGTTTGGGATATATTACCTTATGAAGAAATTCCAAAATTGACAAAACGACTTGAGAACATATTTTCTGCTTACACAGAAGATTACATTAGTCGTTGCACAGAAAAACTATACCAGGGGTATGATCATTTTCCGCCTACAACTTTTGTAGTAGTGACTATAGTTGATACATGCTTATTCCTGTTTATTTATAATTATGTTTTTTTTGTTTTACTGTTATTTAGGAATTTGGAAGTTCCTAGGTGTTGGTCAGCATCTCAAGAAATTATCCGATTTCGTCATTTAGTCAATGATAAAGGTCATAATGAAGAGAGTGTGAATTCTGGTGGTGGTAAGAATTGTGTTGAAAACTCTTAAGTGAGTGATAGCTTATTGCTGAAGAAGTTTTACTCATTGTCGTATGAAGTGGTGTGCCATTTGCTATCTTGTAAAGAAGTCGATCTACCCATGCAATTGAATGATGAACAGATGGACGTATTATTGTTTAGCAAAAGTTCATTTCTAATTGGGTGGTCAGGAACTGGGAAAACAACTATTTTGACAACAAAACTATTCCAAAATGAAGAACATTTTTCCAAAGGCGCCGAAAGAATTTACGTAGCAAAAAGCAGGAAAATTGAGATGTTGAGGTTCTTGACGATCCTGAAAATAGCAGTCCGACTGTTCTTCGCCAGCTTTTTGTGACATTCAGCCCAAAACTGTGTTATGCTGTTAAACAACATCTTTCCCATCTAACAAGGTGCGGAAAGTACTTGTTTCTTACTTTTATTTTTTGTTCTTAAAATTTATCTTCTCACTTCCAAAATTGATGTATTTTACAGTATGTGGGATTCATCAGAGAATAGTTTTGACGGTGCTGATTTTACATCAGAGTTCAATGATATGACACATTTATTGAAATCCCTAAGAAAATATACCCTCTTGTTATAACATTTCATAAGTTTTTAATGATGTTGGATGGCACGTTGGGAAATTCGTTCTTTGAAAGGTTTCTCAAGGCAAGAGAAAGTCATGTTGCGTTGCAAGCTTTTATAAGGTTTAAGGGAGGTTACCTTTGATAGGTTTTGTTCACTTTACTGGCCACACTTCAATTCAGATCTAACCAAAAAGCTTGATCCCTCAAGTGTGTTCACGGAAAGTATATCTTATATAAAACGAGGCAGTGAAGGAAAGTTAAGCTACGAAGGTTATTCGTGGTTGTCAGAAAGTCATACTTCCACTTTGAGTAAAGAGTAAAGAGAAAAGAGATATTGTTTACACCCTCTTTAAAATCTATGAAAAGATGAAAAGTGAAAGGGGAGACTCCGATTTAGGAGATTTTGTTAATGACATTCATCAAAGGCTTTCAAATGGGAATTATGAAGGTGACCTAATGGATTTTGTTTATATTGATGAGGTGCAAGATCTTAGTATGAGACAGATTTCTCTTTTCAAATATATTTGCCAAAATGTTGAAAAAGGCTTTATGTTTGCGGGTGACACTGCACAGACAATTGCAAGGGGTATTGATTTCAGGTTTCAAGATATACGATCTCTGTTCTATAAAGAGTTTTTAAGCACCACAATATCTAGAAAACAATAAAAAGGGCGTGTATCTGACATTTTATATTGTTACTTTGTTCACTCAGTTGACAATTTAGAGCCTGAAACTAGTCCTATACCTGGGGAAGCTCCTACTTTATTGGAGTCTTGTCATGATGAAAATGCAAAGTGTTGTAGAAATTGTGGGGTTTGGTGCCGAACAAGTTATTTTGGTACGTGATGATCATGCAAGAACGGAAATTACTGAATACGTTGGAAGAAAAGCTCTTGTTCTCACTATATTGGAATGTAAGGGTCTTGAATTTCAGGTAAGTTTCTTATCCTTTCTTGATAGTATCATTTTAGAGATCTCGAATTGCCAATAATGTTTTCTAATGCTTAATTGCCATGAATATATAGGATGTATTGTTGTACAACTTTTTTGGGACATCCCTTTTGAAAGACAAACTTCCTCAGTCTTTTGATACGACCCCTTATTATTAATTAGTGTTTCTTTATTATTAATTAAGTTACTTTCCTTTTAGACTTATGTTACCTATCTCAGTTACATTCGAGTATATCACCTTTTTTTTCAAATACTCAAACTTGTTGTAACGTTGGTGTCGTGACTTTCGTTGTACGTCATCCAGTGTTGGCCAAAGAACGTGTACAAGAACATGGAATACGAATCTTTTTCGCACCTTGCTGATGCAAGCATGTATATGCGTTATGGGACATGAATTTTGTAATCCTATAACGCGCATGCGCTATGGCATGAGCTCAGGTATAGTCATTTTCTGAAAACAGTCATTTTTTGAAAACGTTGTTGTGGTTCCATCTTCACTAATGTTGCAAGGAGATCAGACTTCTTGAGCACCACCGTCGGCATGTCAAGTAGAGACCTACCTCCATGTCCAGTGTAGTAGATGAAATCGTGAGGTGGCAGTTCTTGTGAGTCTAGGGTTTCTGTCAACGGTGTACGAGACCTCCGAATCTGAAGGAGTTACCTGGGCCGTACTTGTAGCCAGATCTAAAGGCCGGAAAAACTACCCATTCGAAGCGAATATAAGTGGGGCATACCATGTTCTCAAAAGAGGAGGTGTTAAGGACAAAAAACATCATTGTAATGATGTACGACGATATTGCTTATCACCGATCCAGTCCGAACCAGGCAAAATTTTCCATTTTTGGGGTAAGGACGTGTACATTGGTGTCCCAAAACACTACACAAGTAAAGATGTCACCGCGGAAAACTTCTTGGCTGTTCTAGCCGGGGATGAAAAAACCGTTGGTGCGAAGGAAGTGGTTAAATTAACTCCTAAGGATCACGTTTTCATCTACTACGCCGCTGGACATGGAGGTAGGTCTGTACTTGACATGTCGACCAACGGCATAGTAGATGAAAACGTGATCCTTAGGAGTTGATTTAACCACTTTCTCCCCACCAACGGTTTTTTCATCCCCGGCTAGAACAACCAAGAAGTTTTCCGGGGTGACATCTTTATCTGTGTAGTGTTTTGGGACACCACTTTACACGTCTTTACCCCGAAAATGAAAAATTTTGCCTGGTTGGGACAGGAGCGGTGATAAGCAATATTGCCGTTCATCATTACAATGATGTTTTTGTCCTTAACACCTCTTTTGAGAATATGGTACACCCCACATATATCTGGAATCCACCGTTGATAGAAACCCTAGACTCACAAGAACTGCCACCAAACCGACTCCTACGAATCACATTTTCATCTACTATGCTGGACATGGAGACAAGTCTCTACTTGACATGCCGACAGCGGTGCTTAATAAGTTTGACCTCCTTGCAACATTAGTGAAGATGGAACAACAACAACGTTTTCAGACAATGATTCTATACCTGAGCTCATGCCATAGCGCATGCGTGTTCGGCGATTAAGTTTCCTTTCGCGTCACGCATATACATGCTTGCATCAGCAAGGTGCGAAAAAGATTCGTATTCCATGTTCTTGTACACGTTCTTTGGACAACACTGGATGACGTACAACGAAACTCACGAAACAACGTTACAACAGTTGGCAACCAATTAATAATAAATAAAGACTAATTAATAATAAGGGGTTGTATCATCTTTCCTGACATTCGATGAAGCAAGACATAATGTTTTGTGTTCTGAATTGAAACAACTGTTTGTGGCTATAACTCGAACAAGGCAAAGGCTATGGATTTGTGAGAACAAAGAGGAGCTCTCCATGACTTGTTCAAATACGAAAGCTCGATGACTCGTGGCATAAGCTATGCGGGTTACAAGTATCCCTCAAGAGTGGCGGGAACGTGGAAAAAAGGTTTTTTTATTCTCTATCATTGCTATGAATGTCTTGTGCTCGTTTATTAGTCCCTTTTGACATGCTTTTATGATGGTTTCAGCTATTTTATGAAAATAATTTTGTGCGACAATGTGATATGAAAAGAGCTGAAGATACAATATGGTGGAAATTGGCCAAAGCTTCTCAGAGCATCCGCTGATCAAATATTGGGAACCAACCATGAGTCTTATTTAGGTTATCTTAGAGAAGCAACGGGAATGTACGAGTCTGTTGGAAAACTTGAATCTGCTGCATTATGTTATTATGATTTGGGGGAGTATGTAACATTTCTCAATTTCAGGTCATTTTACGACTCCTATTATTAGTCACTATTTATTTTAGTCCGATACGCGTTTACTTTTAATTTTGCTTTTGAGCTGAATCGCGTAGACTAGAAATAACCATTTAATGTAAACGGTCATCAAATAAATTAAGGTTTACATCAATCAAGTAAGAAATAATTATTAAGAAGATAATTATGTACTTTGCGTGATTTATTTTTATTGGTCACGTAAAAGGGTTACGTTTCGCAATAAAATACATTTGGACACACCCCGGAAATACCTAGACTTACCTAGACTCAAACCAATACCCACTTTTAAAACCTTAACACAAAATTAAATTAATTCTTGTGTTAAATACCCACTAGAGCCGAATTATGGGACAAGAATAACTAGAAAATCCTTAAATCTTATACTAAGTACAATGTACATCTAGGTTTTAATTAAGATTTGTATTAAATGTTCAGTTAGCCTAATGCACTTTGGAGAAACTTTTCTTGCTTTTTCTCTTGTACCATCGTTGCTCCATCAAAACCACACAAATCCTTAAAAATCTACCATTCTCTACAAGTACTAGAATCATGTTAGCCTTAAAATATGATGACATATCTGGAATTACATTAGTTCATATATAGTTAGACACGTAGGGACTAATAACGACTAGTTGCGATAGTTATGTGTCACTAGGACTATATATACCCCCTTCATACTTTCATGGAGGGGTGAAGCTCACATTTGTAAAGTGTGTAAGTGTGTGTGTTTTTTCTTCTCAACAACATACATTTTTCCATCTCATTTATCCTTCATCTTATTAAAAAATGGCTACACATGTAATTCCATTATACCCAACTCCAGATCTGTTTTAATACCTTGTGTTTTATTGTCTTTTATGTATCTACAATTTGCATCAGAGACTGCAGGGGCCTTGTGCACTCATGGCTCAAGGGTATAAATAGAACCCTCTCCACACATAGAGAGGGTGTTGGTTACCATTTGCATAGTTTGTGTGTGTGTGTGTAATCTTCCACCTCTCTAGTTTCTCTCTAATAAATCTTTCAACTTTTCTTTCTATCTTTCTACTATTTTGCTTATTGGTATAGCTGATGTTGTGTATGGATTAAGCTTTTGGGATAACAATACTCACTAGGGCCGAATTATGGGACCAAAACAACTAAAAATCTCCTAAATATCTCCTAAGTACATGTACAACCTAGGATTAATTAAGGCTTGTACTTAAATGTTCCTAGTTAGCCTAATGCACATTGGATGACAACTTTTCTTGCTCTTTTCTCTTGGCTACCCACGGCTAACCATCAAAACTACACACAAATCCTTAAAAATCCTACCAATATCCCTACAAGTACTAGTACCACCAAGGTTCAATAAATGAATGTCCTAATGGTGTCCTAATGACAAATTGTCCATGGGGGTAATGACCATTTTCTTTCTTGAATCCCTTCTTAGCCGCGGTTAAAGAGAAATGAGCACACAAACCATAAGATTTCTCTTGCTAGGCAAATCTTGTACAACACATCACAATTAAGGATGGTACTTAGTTGTTTAGCTAAATACAAGGGGTAGCAAACTAGAAATCCCCAAAAACCACCATCTAGGGTTCGGCTTGGATTGTTTGTGAAACCAAGAGAGTTAACTAGCTTCTTATCCTATAAATAACATTCACTAGCTCACTTAACACATTTCCAAACTCTTATATCCTCTCTCTAAGCTAAAACAATTACACACAAAATTGTTTCTTGTGTTCGAGCCTCAAACCGCGACCAAACACCCTCTTCGATCTTATTCGCACACACAAACAATACTAGAGCACTCATTCAAGGTCGCAAGAAGATTTACAAGCTAAGGTTGGGTATTTGAATAAGCTTAGAAGCTTGGGTTGGGTCATTACGATCGTGTGAGCGGTTGGGTTGACACTCTACTCGTTCCAATACACGACCACGCCACTAGGACTCTTGTAAGTCTCGTTTGAACCTACACCATTCGTATTATTTGTTTTCTTTGTGAACTAGTCAATATGTCGCGTATATATATAATGTGCTAGCGTGAGTTCGCGAATAATAAACAACATGCGTGTTATACGCAAAAGTTATTGCGTATGACGACGTGTGTAGTGTTAAAATGTAAAGGACCAAGTGACGTGACCTAGTAACAAGCAAGGGTTTGAAAACCGTTCGAATATAAGAAAACCCCACGTAAACTTTCGTTGTAAACAAAATAAGATGGCTTGGGAATACGTATACGACCCTAATAAACACTTGCATGTAAAGCACGACGCGTACACAAGTTAAATACACGACATTTTGTCACTAGGGCCTTTCGAGACTTATGTAGGTTACAAAGAGAAACAATGGGCCATGTTAGGCTTGTGAAACCTACAGGTGCTCACGGTTTGGGCCCAATAGCCCATGCCCGAACCCAACTAGCCCAACAGTGGAAAGACACGGATTATTAATAAGCTCATTCGAGCTTATTAATTGAGCTAAGCAAACTAGTAAACTTATATGTGACAACCATGCACGAGTTAGACTCCTATTGGGCCTCTCTAGCCCAATAGCCGCGTATAAGACCAAACAGGCCCAATAAGCCCACCTGGGGAGCCACAGCTTATTTATAAGTCCTACATTCTTAAAAGGAGTCATATGAACTTAGTACAACAAATGTGGATCCCTAGTACCTTATAAAAAGCAAACGGATCTATATTTGGCTTGGGTAGTCTCCGTCGTAAGCCCACGAAACCCCGAAGCCACAAATAAGCTCCCACGGCTTATTTGTGAGCTCTAACAGCTTAAAAGGCTTGTTATAAACTTAATAAGCTAATGGACCAAAAAGAAATAAGTTCGAAGCCCTAGAACCCTTATCGGGCTTGTATCGAGCCCAAACGGCCCAATAACTTGACTTATTTTGCTTATGGAATAAGCCAAACGTAAAATAGACCCTAATGAGCTTATTGAACATCAGAAATAAGTTAAAATCATTAAATGGACCTTTTGCTGAATTTCGGTTAAGGCTGTTGGGCCAACGAGCCCAATAAGCTCAAAATAAGCTCAACCGAGCTTATTAATAAGCCAATTTGATTTGTGTAGTTTAGAAAGTTTAACAAGTTTAGAAAGTAAGTTAAAATGCTAAGAAAAACCTTTAATGTGTTTCGGGTTTGAGTTATTGGGCTCGCTAGCCCAATAAGCTCGAATAAGCTCCAATAAGCCCTCCTGAGCTTATTGGCAGCTTAAGAAAACTTAAATAAGCTTAACGAATGCATTTGTGCTTTTTAAAACTTAATTGGACCCTTAGAACACTTAATGGACCTTAATGGGCCTAATAAGGCCCATTAAGCCAAAATAAGCTCATCCGAGCTTATTAATAAGCCAAACAGAAATATGTATCTTAAATAAGCTTAACGAATGCATTTGTGCTTTTTAAAACTTAATTGGACCCTTAGAACACTTAATGGACCTTAATGGGCCTAATAAGGCCCATTAAGCCAAAATAAGCTCGTTAAAGCTTATTTATAAGCTGGGGCAACTTATATGGCTTATTTGGACTTAATTAAACATAATGCCACTTGTTGGGATTTAATTGGACTTAAAATGCGATTTTTGTAAAGTTAAGGGACTAAAAGTGTAGATTACAAACTAGAGGGACTAAAACTGTCATTTTTGGACTTTAATAAGTCCATGGACTGTTTTGAATATTCTGAAAGTTAAGAGGGCTGATATGAAACTATAAGGACCTAAATTACAACCTTGTAAAGTGGAAGGACTAAAAGTGTAATTATTGAAACTAAAGGGTTTAAAATGTAAATAAAGCATAATTATAAACCCATGGACTGTTTTGTATTTATAAGAAACTCAAGGGTATTTTGTAAACAAAAGTAAATTATTTAAACACTTAACTAGTCGGACGGACTATAATATACTCGGGTGTTATTCAGTTTTGAATAACGACTTAATAAATAAGAATATTTATTAACAAGGTATATACGTTTCTCAAGAGCCATCAAACAGTTTCAAATACATTAAACACGTACACCACCACACAAGTGATAACAATATATATAGACTAGCAAATTATTGTAGTTTATACATTGAGTCTTTAGCCTAAATTTGTAGACTAAGACTGGCCGTATATACTTAGGTATTTGACGGTGTGATACATACTTGGATATCTATTTTCATTTCCAGAGGACTATTCACTCAGGTGAGTTCATAGCCCCATGTTTTACAATTATTTAAATGATATACATCATTGGGGTGAAAACATGTTTTGTTTTACAAATTGGACGCAAGTGTACATTTTATACAATGATTACGTGTTTGCCTAAGTAGCGATAACCCACTGAGCCCTTTATCATGAACTGTCAATTACTGGATTGTAAGCGCGAATGTTATAGATAGATCTATTTGGGATTGACAATCCCCGTTCGGGTGATTAGCTATCACCGGGAACGAACGTATACCATGTCGGATTTGGGGATGTTTCGGGTTAAAACATCATTCACGGGCATTCATTAGCAATTTATTGCATTTATACATGTCAAGCTTCAGTGTCATGAGCTTAGAAAAACGTAATTACTTTTATGATGTTTGCATTTTGTTGCTTAATCATACACTTGGAAATCTTGCGGTCCTACTATTGATTTACATAAACCTATGAATTCACCAACTTTATGTTGACGTTTTAAGCATGTTTTTCAGGTCAATAAGGCACGAGGTGCGATGATACATTGGAAGTCAATAATTGAAGAGTCAACACTTAAGATTTGGGGTCTTATTACATTTTGGGGACAATTGTTATAAACCAGAATCTTTACTTATAGTGTTGAACAATTTGAAGCCATGAGCTTATGTAACAAACAAGTATTTTGTTAATACAATGTATCTTTTTCAAACGACACGTTTAGTGGTCGTTCTCATATCTTGTGCTATTGATCCATAAAGTAACGCCCTCGGATATTCAACATTCCGCCGCGTACTCAGATTTGAGGGTGTTACAGAGTATGGAAGAGCTGGTAGGTTTTTTTATTTATTTTATAAATATAATCATAATTGAATGCCTAAATATAAACGTGGTTACACTAGTTTAATCAAAATTGGAATTTTCAGCTTCTAGCCTTTTAATAAGAATTGGCGTTTTCCATCTATTAATGGTTTGACTTAGGGATTTAGGCTGTGTTTGGCAATAAGTTATTGGAGTGTTTAGGAGCAACAAGTGACAAACGGTAAGCATTTTAGATGAAAAGCTTGTTTGGCAACACCTCAACAAGCATCTAAATACTGTTTAACCGCTCCAATCTCAAATGCTTCTTGAAGAAGCATTTCAGAACTGCTCTTAGCAGTTTGTTATAAAAGTACATTTATACCCTCAAATATAAAATTTATAATTTATTTAATTGGGTTATATGTCTTTTTTCGTAATTTTACACTTTCTAATTACAGCTTACAACTACGTTACCAAACACATTTTTTACTGCTCCTACTAACTGCTCCTGCTTACTGCTCCTGCTACTGCTCTTGCTTACTGCTATTGCTACGTGTCTCCAAACATACCCTAAGTCAAATGGGTCCGTCTGGTTGTTTCTTGTCTTCCATATTTATCATGTTAGATTTTTTCTTTTTAACGAATAGTGAACAAAGAAGAGTTAGTGGGTCAACCCGCCATGGCTCATTTTGACCTACTTAAAATCACCATTTCACCCCTGATCAAGTTTCAGTCGTTACCCACAATGACAACCTCCCATTTCGGCACTTCTAATTTTATATGTTGTATCTATCCAGGAAAACTATATTTGTACAAGTGTGGAAAGATGGATGCAGCAGCAGAGTGTTTCTCACTAGCAGGGTGCTATAGTGATGCAGCCGAAGCCTACGCCAATGAGATAAGTTTTCCAACTGTTTGTCAGTTTGCAAAAAGGGAAAACTTTTTGATAGAGGGTTGCTGTAGGAACCAAGAATCACTTCACTTCACCATTGTTGAACCAAGAAATAAGATAAGAGAATGATAAGAAAAATAGAGAGAAGTTAGAGAGAGAAAGTAGAGAAAGAAAGAGAATGGTTGAATTCTAATAAGTATGAAACCTTACAAATGAGAACCAACACCCTTTCCACACTCGGAGAGGGGTATTTATACCTATGTTGGGCCGACCTTAGAAAGGCTTAATGGGCTGTGGGTTTTTACTTGGGTCGGGCTCAGGTTTACTTGGGCTTTTAAGCCCGCAACACTTGACATATTAGATTACATTTGGGAGCCCGATATCCGTTTCTAGCCTATTACAACATTTAATATATAAAGACCGTGATTCCTTGTTCGACTCGATATTTTGAGGCTAACAATCTCTCTCGAAGCGTGGTCTCTGATAGATTTTAGGCTACTATGTGTAACTTGACAGTTTTACAGATAACAATCTCCCCTAATGTGATGTATTTAAATCATGCTTCCTTAGACTTTTTTAAGATTACTTTGTTGTTGAGTTCTTGAGTCTTTGTCTTGGTCTTTTTTTGTTGTAGGCTTGTTCCTTCATGTTGTGTGATCTTTGATCTTGAGATTTTGTCATTGTCTTTCGACTTTGTATTTAGTTTCGAGATATTTAAATCTTTTCCTTGTTTGTATTTATCGTCTTTACCATCTTGCGATCTTGTGTTTTTTGACCGATCATGCGCATACTATCATCATCTGAAACCTTGCTCTTGCTAACAATCTCCCTTGATAGACTTGATATCTTAAAGGAAGATCTTTATATCAAAGTTTTGCAGGATGTCCCATTGTCTTTAATCATCGAGCTTTTTTATTTTTTTTTTTTTCATGATCTTGAATCTTGATGCTTATATTCTTTTGTTTGTAGTTTGAGCATAGAGCATGTGGTAATGAATCAAAATCTGTCTAGGAGGAGCTGCAACACTGCGTCTGTACATGCATTTTAAATGTTGTGATACAGCAACAGATATAGACTGGTAATGGCTAAATTAACACAGGAACCCATTTTCCAAATTCTATACGGACTTAAACGACTAAAAAGCGTACCAAAAATACATTGTATTTGTATTGATTTGCATTTGTATTGTGCAGAAACGATTATTCAAGAAAAAGGAACAAAAGAAAGAAAGACAAAAACAAACAATACCAAGCACAGGAATGGAAAGGGCAAAGTCAAAGTCAAGCCAAATGAAGAGACTACACCTTGAGGGGCTAAAACTAACTGCCAAACCCTCAAGTTGATTACAAAAGATACCAATTGAGGGAACTATAATTGCAAACCGGTAGAATTACATTCAAGTTATAACAACTTAGGGGACAAAACTACTGCTACTTTCCCCAAAAAGTCCTTCTTTCCCGCCCCTAAAACCCAGTTACAACTTGGAATCCTCCCCATACCTTCAACCCCTGCAAACAACTCGTCAGCCTACCAAAATCATTTCACCTCACCCTACGAACCCATCCCATTTTATAAACCCATTTGGCAATCCCTCACCTTACCAATTATCTTCAATAGGCTAGATTACTACCAAAGAAGCACAAATGAAATTGAAGGCTGGGATTTGCTTTAGGACTTACCTCACACAACAAGCACACTTGGTTGAAGCCCTCACAAAAGAAACACAAGCTGCAAGTCCAAGAGAAGAAGACTTCGGCTATAAATAGAGCCGTTTGTAAGCCTTTGAGGCATGTTAGTAACTACTTAATGTTAATTTTTAATTTGGAATACAACTTAGCTTATTTTAAAGATCATTTACCAAATATCTTTACTTTCATCTTGTACTCTTCAAGTTTTAATCAAATGAAGGTTTTAAGTCAAATTACATTACCAATGTTAAGTTTTCATAATCAATTGTTTCTGTGTTCAAAAAGCTATCACCACAGCTTACTTATAAGCTGTTTTATAACACATTAAGTAAAAATAAGTAGTTAAAGTATAATTACAAAAAATTACTCTCAATAAACCGACATAAAGCTAATGTTAGGATGATAAGCATTCTGGATGGGCTTATGGACAATACTAGCTTGTTATATGCAAGCTAGAGCTTGTAGATTCGTTGTTTGACCCTGTTTTGAGCAAGGGTTCTGTAAGTTTCTCTTTTTCTTGTTTTCTTATTTACTGTAGAACTGCTTATTAGTGCTTATTCTTGACTGAAACCTGTTTATAAGCACTCTATTTTGTTATTTAACAATCTGTTTTTAATAATTAAGGACCAAATCAGCTTAATAATAAAAGAAAAATGATTTGTGAAAACTTTAAGGGGTATTTTTGAACTAACAGTATTAACCCTTTAGTTAGTACTGCTAGTTCAATTTTTAGGATTTTATAACTAACAGTACTAACTATAGCTACCAGTACTAACTATAAGTTAGTACTGTTAGTTAAAGCTGTTAGTACTGGTGGTTCATTTTAGCTTACCAGCTTATTATTTCTGCTTATTTAAAATTTCCTTAGCTTTTTAGAATAGATTAAACCATTTTCCTTTACTGTTTTTAGGAGTAAGCTTATTTAAGCTTATTTTCCTTTTCAAAGTATTTTCAATAGTTTATCAGTTTTAGTTTTCTAGCTTATTTGCCATTCTAGCTTATTCTGTTTGCTTATCCTTATGCTTAAGTGCTTATTTTGGGTAATTAAACTTCTGTTTTAGCTTGTTGCTTATTTATTGTTTCTTTGTGTTTTATTAGGCTAGCAGTACTAACTTAGGCTAACAGTACTAACTTATAACTAGCAGTACTAACTTATAACTAGCAGTACTAACTTCAAGTTAATACTGTTAGTTAATACTGGTAGTACTGTTGTTAGTACTGTTGTGTTTATCTTGTTTAATTTAGCTTAATTGCTTTTTGTATTTGCTTATTTAGAGTTAGTTTAGCTTATTTAGTTTACCTTGAGCTTATCTGAGCTTATTTGTGTCTTAGTGTAAAAGTTTTAAGTGTTTTTGCCATTTCTAGCTTTTATTCTTGTTCCAACTTATGTTCTTGGTTTGTTTTTATGTGCATTTGATTATTCAGTGTTAGTGCCCAATCATTTCTTGTCATATTCAAACATCAATCATCAATCGTCTTGCGATTTTTCCATTCCAGCCTCGTTGGGACATAACGACCCGGGAACACTCTATACTGCTTCCGGATTCATTGCTCTCGCGGATTATGTCTCTTTTCGTGTGTTGATATTTATTGGTACATAAGAAGGAGTCTAATTTACGCGGGTCAAATTTTGGCGCCGTTGCCGGGGAAGCTGTGAAACGATTATCGTTACTTTTGATAATTTGTGTTTACATCTGTGAATATTCTCTTTATAAAAACATAAAAAGTACAAAAATATTTTTTTATTATTTTCTTTTAGTATAATTACCATATAAAAACAAAAGAAAAACCAAAAATATAAAAACATTTTCCATAAAAAGAAATAAAATTCATAAATTGGTAAAAATACCAAAATATAATATTCTCAATAGAGGTATTATCATAATAACTTCCGGTGAACTTATTGGTTCCCAAATCGAACAAAAGATTCAAAAACTTGCCATTTGTGTCTCTTACGACATACGGCTCACCTTGAAAAGATTAAACAAGCTACAAAGTGGGTATAAGGAGGGTTGTTCCTAGGAACTACGACCCGAAAGGAGAAATAAGCTTCGCGCTATTCCTACTCCTCCGCTCACCTGTGCGTTTATCTTTTTGAGAGCTACCGTGAAGTAAGTAGATTATTTGGTTAAAGTTGTCTTATCTCATTGTCCGTAAAAAAAATCAATTGTGAATAAATCATTAAAAATCCAAAAAAAAAAAATTTAGTGTAAATTTTCTTTTTATATTTCTATTTTGTGCATGCGCACTCGTTCTCAAGCTCGTAAACGTCAACAACAACAAGTTCCTCCGAATCTTGTTGAACCTCCCAAAGATACGATGGCTGATAATCGAACTATGGCAGAATTGCTCCAGGCTCCCACCGAGGGATACGAGGACGCAATTGTTGTTCCTGAAATCGAGGCAGCAAATTTTGAGATCAAGCATGGGTTACTAACTCTTGTCCAGAACAAGCAGTCATGTCTACGGAAATGACAAAGAAGACCCACAAGCCCACATCCGTTTACTTCTAAAAATCACCACTACTTTGAGATATCCTAATGTCCCGACCACACCAATTAATTAATGCTTTCCTTTCTCCTCGTCGAGGGGGCAGCCCGGAAATGGCTTAGAAAAAGCCCCCTCAAAAAAAAAGAATCAATCAACAAGGGATGACCTCGTGCTTACATTCCATCAATCAATATTTTCCCACACTTCTAAAACGACAAATCTTCGGAACGAAATTACTAATTTCAAACAAAGGTTTGATGAATCGTTTAGTGAGGCTTTGGATCGATTCAAAGATCTTCTCCGACCATGTCCACATCATGGATTCTCGGAGCTTCACAACATGAGTACATTTTTACAATGCCTTAAATGATTAATGATCAAGACTCTTTGAACACTGCGGCAGTGGTAACTTTTTGGAAAAAGCCCCGCTGATTGCTCAAGCCACCACATCGAAAGCAAGTCCAATAGTTCGTCACTCACCCGAACAAAGCCTATGTTGCTAAAGTGAGTACGAGCCGCTTATCCACCCTCCGAGTATCTCCCGCTGTTGCTGAATTGAAAGAGATGTTATAGCTCTACTCTCGACAAGCAGACATCACCAGTTCCGGCTCCCGCTCTCCCGTAAAACGATTGAGCAAAGTTGTGTTACCTGCTTTGGTGCCACAACTCATATCGTAATTGTCCCGGCACACCGTAGCAACAATTACCGAGATAACTCCAGAATACGTCTCGCAAGCACCGCCAAAAAAGCAAATTTCAACCAAGGAAATTCCGTTTATCGTCCGCCACCGATGGCAAACCAAATCAGACCACCTGGTTTTCCTCCCATGCAACACAACAGCCAAGCCAACAATCAGAATCGTTGGAACCAAAACCAAAACCGTGGGAATGGCTACAACCAGGGTCAAATCCAAAGACCCAGTACAACAACAAGGAGCCCCAATGTACAACCCCCGGTTAATCAACACCCAGCTTACCAACACGCCTCATCAAGCTTCGGTGTGTCAAAAAACTGATTTTGAGAGCTATGTCAATGCTAACATGTGGTTATGCAAACATCAAAACCAAAATGACCAACATAACCGACATCTCACCAAAATCGTAAATTCCAACAAACTTCTACTTCAAGCTCGGGTTCTCTTCCAAGCAACAAAAGAGGTGAAAAACAACACCATTGCTAACTCCGAAATGTGAAGTGTAAAGCAATCACCACCAAAGCGTGTTGTCATAAGATGGACCTCAAATTTCCAACCTCCCATATGGTGGAAGATGAAACCGAGGTGACAAAGGACACTACGTGCTTCCTAACGGAAGTACTCAAAGCGTCCGCCCCCAAAAAAAAAACCTCCGATAGTCCAAATTGATGAAAGCCAGTTGTCATGCCTAGATCCATAACAACGTTACCATATCCATCTGGGTAAAACTAGGAGAAAGTCCACGAAAATGACGACCATTTTAGCTTTGATATTTATGGGAAATTTTCAGAATCTCCACTTCGAGCTGAGCTTCGCGGATGCTCCCTCCTTCCACATGCACCCTAAGTTTGCACCCATGTTTCAGAAAGCTTTTAAACAAACAAGAGGACAAGATTCTGGAATTAACCAAAACACCGGTTAATGAAAATTGCTCGCATCATCCTAAAACATTTCCCGAAAAATTAGGGACCCCGGTAGCTTTCTGATACCGTGTGATTTTGCCAGAGTTAATGGTGGCTTGGTTCCCTTAGGCCATCTTCGTGTGCAAAGCTTCAATCTAATGCCGCGCTCACCGTTATTGAAAAAGCTAATCTCCAAAGACTAACCAAAACCTAGGCAAATACTCGAGTTAGCCGACCAGATCATCTCCACTCCCCACCCAGGCATAGCCTAAAGTGTTTTTGTGAAGGTTGGAACCTTTCGACTTTTCCAGCTGATTTTGTGGTTGTTGACTATGATGCCTGCCAGACCCAGAGTCCCTTGATTTTAGGAAGACCATTTTTAAGAAACGGTCAAGAGCCTAGATGAAGTACACGTGAAAAGATGACCCTAAAGACATGATGACCAATCCGTGGACTTTCAAAGTAGGTGATGGGGAGATAACGAAAAATTTCTCCTACACTGCCATGGGGAATCAGTTAACAAGTCGACTTTATGATATAAGCGTGTGAGAATATTCTCAAGAGGTTTTAGGATTCCTCTGGACGTATACCAATGGAAATTCCACTCCTTACTTTGAACCGATTGTTGACACCACTTCTCCCTCCCTCATACTCCATTCGAGGGAGTTGATTCATTCATGAAGAAATTGAAGCTTGAAAAAACTTCTGAACTTACACTTCGTATAAATCAGAGAATGATGATGCCGAATGTGATCTCGAGAAGGACATTCTTCTTCTTGAAGCTATCCTAAATAGTGAGCCCTTATCACCACTTCCCAACCATGCAAATTATTTTCCTGAGGTTAGAAAAGAACTTAAAATTTGTGAAGCCAAAAACCAAATTTGGGGGGAGAACATCAATTGATGATCCTTTCGAATCGACACAAGAACTTTACCCACCTCCCCAGACCTTTGAATATGCATTTTTGGAAGGTGACAACAAGTTACCAGTCATAATTGCTAAAGATTTGAGTGTCTTGGAGAAAACCGCTCTCATAAAGGTGTTGCAGTCCCACAAGCTAGCCATCGCTTGGAAACTCTCCGATATCAAGGGTATTAACCCGGAATTTTGTAACTCACAAAATTCTAATGGACGAGGACTTACAAACCAGCGGTCCCCAACAATCAAGACGGGTAAACCCAAAAAATCCACCAACGATGTCATAAAAAAGAATTTTGAAAATCTTCTTGACGCTGGATTAATTACCCTATCGTCAGATAGAACCCGGGTGAGCCCGGTACACTGTGTACAAAAGAAAGGTGGTTTTACCGAATTGAGAATGAGCAAAATGATTTGATCCCAACTAGGATTAGTTAAGGGATGCGTTTTGCATTGACTACCGAAATTAAAACGAAGCCACCCGAAAGACCACCTATCCACTAACCATTCATGGGACCAATGCTCGAATAGGCTGCGGGAAAACAAATACTATGTTTTCTCATGGTTTTTTTCTCAGGTTATTTTCAAATACCCATCGACCCAAATGATCAGGAAAAGACAACATTTACTTGCCCATACGGAACCTTTGCCTACCGCCGCATGCCCTTTGGCCTCTGCAATGCACCAGGCACATTCCAGAGATGTATGACGGCAATCTTCCACGACATGATCGAAAAAACGATGGAGGTATTTATGGATGACTTTTCAGTTTTTGGAAGTTCTTTCTCTACATGCCTAACCCATTTAGAAAAGATGCTTAAGCGGTGTGAAGACACCAATTTAGCTCTAAACTGGGAGAAAAGCCATTTCATGGTTAAGGAAGGCATGTTCTGGACATAAAATCTCCAAGTCGGGATTGAGGTCGATTCGAGCTAAGAATAGACGTTATCGCCAAGCTCCCTCACCACTACTTGTAAAAGGAGTCCGAAGATTTCTTTGGGCATAGGCCGGGTTTTTATAGAAGATTCCATCCAGAATATCTCAAAAATAGCCTCGTCCCATGACCCATTTGCTTGAAAAGAACTCCGTTTTATGCTCACAAAGAGTGTATCGAACATTTTAACACTCTCAAAAATAATATAACCGAGGCTCCAATCCTATTGCCCCAGACCTGGAATGAAACCCATTTTTGAACTTATGTACGATGCAAGCGATTTCGCCTTAGGTGCAGTCTTGGGGCAACGTCATGAGAAACATTTCAGGCCTATACACTATGCAAGTAAAACAATGAATAAGGCGGAATCACGTGACACCACGACAGAAAAAGAAATGTTAGCCGTGGTGTACGCATTCGAGAAAATTCATCGTTAACTTGTCATGATCAAATGCACAATGTGTATAACGGATATTCCGCCCACAAGAATCTCGTTGCCTAAGAAAATTTTAAGGTAGATTGCTCCGATGGGTTCTGCTCCTTCAAGAGTTCGACGTTGATGTCGTTGACACGAAATGGATCTGAAAAACCTAGCGGCTGATCATCTTAATCACGATTAGAGAATCTCCACGAAATTGAGCTAGATCCAAAGAGATAAATGAAAAGTATCCTCTTGAAACTCTTAGTTCGATGCTGTTCTTGATGCTAGTACCTCCATGGTTTTGCTGACATGCGAAATCGTACGACATCAAGGAAATTTCGTGATCATAGGGATGTCCAACATCAGCAAAAGAAAATTGTTCAAAGACGTGAAGCATTATTTCTGAAGATCCCTTTATGTTTAAAATCCTGTGCGGATCCAGTTAGTCGACGTTGTGCTTTTGGCAAGGAAGCCCTGACATCCTCCATGCTAGCCACGATGTCCAACCCGTGGACCATCACGAGCAAACTACACAGCAAGAAAATCTTCGATTCCTGGATTCTTTTGGCCACAATCTACAAAGAGCCCATAAGAGTTTGGTTAAAAACTGCAACTCATGCCAGCGGCAAGGAAAATTTCACAACGGGATTGAGATGCCACAAAAATCCATCCAATTTTGTTGAAAAACTTGACTTCCTGGGCAATTGACTTTATGGGCCATTCCCATCATCCAAAGGCAACAAAAATTAACTCGTGGCGTTATTATTTATCAAAATGGGTTGAAGCAAAAGCACTCCCCACCAATGACGCCCGAGTTGTTTGCAAATTTCTTAAATCTCTCTTTGCCAGATTCGGTGCCCCTCGTGCAATCATAAGTGATTGCGGAACCCATTTTTGCAATGACCAATTTGCAAAGGGTCATGGCTTAAATACGGAGTCCCTGCATCTCTCTCCACCGCGTAACATCCACAAACAAGTGTACAAGTTGAGGTTTCCACCTCGTGGTTTGAAACGAATTCTTTGAAAGGAATAGGTTAGGGAAAGAGGTGGGAAAGGGGAGACCGTGGGGGCGAAAATTGTGCCTCTTCTTGGTCGGAATATAAATAATGCGCACATTTGGGCTTTCCGCACAGCTTATAAAACACCCATCGGGTTACCTCCAAACACTAGTGTAGCGGGAAGGCAGTCATCTTCCGATCGAAAACTCGAGCTCACAAAGCTTACTGAGGCCCAAAAGCATACCACCTTTGATATCAAAACCGCGGTGGATCATAGAAAAGATCAGCCTGATGAACTTAAATGAGCCTCCGGATGAAGCTTACGAGAATTCTTTAATTTATAAAGAGAAAACAAAGAGAATCCATGACTCCAAGATTCCAAAAATTTCGCGTTTTCAACGCGGTGAACGAGGTCCTATACTATACAGCACATATCCACCATAACTCCCCCAACAACATCCACTCCCTCTTTAACTCTAGATTGAAGATTTTCTCGGGCAAGCTTAAGACCCGTTGGAGTGGACCATTCACTATCACACAAGTTTTCCCGTACGGCACCATAGAGTTATCTCAAAACTCCGGGCCAAATTTCAAAGTGAATGGTCATCGTTTAAAGCATTACTTTGGAGGGGACGTACCACAATTGGTAGTCCCAGATCTCCAGACCTTCCCTAATGTCCAATAAAATCAGGTGACGGGTCAAGCATAGCGACCTTAAACAAGCGCTTCGTGGGAGGCACCCCATGCTTATCATAGTATTGTGTAAAAATAAATAAGTGTTTTCTTGTTGTGTGGAGGCTCGCCTCTTCCTTTACCCGTGTTTCGTGTTTGCATTGTTAATTATCCAGGATTGCCCGGATTGTGAAGAACTCTCGTGCTTGTATTTTTATCAAGAGTTTCACATCCTCAGCTTCATTTTGGGAATCCAGTATCCAAATCTAATCGACTAACGTTTTATCTTTTGGCACACTTAATAAACGGCCTTAGATTTACGTAGGTACCCCTTTCAAAACATCGAGGACGATGTTTAGTTCTAGTATGGGGGGATCTTCGATTTGATTTTGCCTGCAGCCGTTGTTATCACGTAATCCCGTTTTTACCACCAAATTTTTGCAAAAATACCAAAAAAAAAATTAAAAAATTAAAAATTTTCAAAAATAAAATAAGTGTTTTGTCACAGTTTCGACTTTCCTAATGGGTAGAATGAGAATAATTTTTGACTCGATCGGGCGTGTTGAGCCCTAGCTAGTTCCTAAATTATAAGCTAAGCTTTCACGAGGTGAAACACAAAGAAGTGACAAGAGGTAAATATAAAGTAATGTGCTCAGCAAGGAATTCTTCTATAAAACTTATATGAGTACTTGAGGCTTTTTCTTCTCCCATTAGCTTCTAATCCACCTAATCATACGTGCTCATTTCAATTCAACTAAGTCAATCGATGTTTTTAGAAAAAGCTTCAAATTTGTAACTTGATTCTTTAAAGCGAGTTTTTTTCTGTTCTTAGTAATTTGAAAGTTAAAATGCCAAAGAAGCATGAATGAAATATGAATGCAAAAATGCATGAATATTAAAATTATGCCAATGAAGCATACATTTGAGTATATGGAGCAAGTAAAAGATGTGTCGTGATATCCCACTCCTTATATTTCTCTTGGTTGAGAAGTATTTTGGCAAAGAATTCTTACGAGATTAATAACTCTTTACGTATATTAAATTTGTTTTACAACAACCAAGAACCAACACCCTTTCCACACTCGGAGAGGGGTATTTATACCTATGTTGGGCCGACCTTAGAAAGGCTTAATGGGCTGTGGGTTTTTACTTGGGTCGGGCTCAGGTTTACTTGGGCTTTTAAGCCCGCAACACTTGACATATTAGATTACATTTGGGAGCCCGATATCCGTTTCTAGCCTATTACAACATTTAATATATAAAGACCGTGATTCCTTGTTCGACTCGATATTTTGAGGCTAACAATCTCTCTCGAAGCGTGGTCTCTGATAGATTTTAGGCTACCATGTTAGACTTGACATTTTAAGGCTAACAATCTCCCCTAGTGTGATGTCTTTGAATCATGCTTCCTTAGACTTGTCGAGATTGCTTTGTCGTTGAGTTCTTGAGTCTTTGTCTTGGTCTTTATCTTGTTGTAGGCTTGTTCCTTCATGTTGTGTGATCTTTGATCTTTAGCCTTTGTCATTGTCTTTCGACTTCGTCTTTGATTCCGAGATCTTTAAATCTTTTCCTTGTTTGTCTTTATCGTCTTTGCCATTTTGTGATCTTGTGTTTTGACCGACATGCTCATACTATGCATCATCTTGAAAGCTTGCTAACAATCTCCCTTGATAGACTTGATATCTTAAAGGAAGATCTTGTATATCAAAGTTTGCGGAAGTCTTTGTCTTTAATCATCGAGCTTTCATGATTCTTGAATCTTGATGCTTATATTCTTTGTTTGTAGTTTGAGCATGAGCATGTGGTAATGAATCAAAATCTGTTAGGATGAGGCTGCAACACTGTCGTCTGTACATGCATTTAAATGTTAGTGATAAACAACAGATATAGACTGGTATGTGCTTAATTACACATACCATTTTCCATTCTAAACGGACTTAAACGACTAAAAACGTACCAAAAATACATTGTATTTGTATGTTTTGCATTTGTATTGTGCAGGAAACGGATATTCAAGAAAAGGAACAAAAAGAAAGACAAAAACAAACAAATCCAAGCACAGGGTGGAAAGGGCAAAGTCAAAAGTCAAGCCAATTGAAGAAACTACAACTTGAGGGGCTAAAACTGCCAAACCTCAAGTTGTATTACAAAAGATACCAAGTTGAGGGACTATAATTGCAAACCGGGTAGAGATTACATTCAAGTTATACAACTTGAGGGGACAAAACTGCTACTTCCCCAAAAAGTCTTCTTTCCCGCCCAACAAACCCAGGTACAACTTGGATGTCCTCCCATACCTCCTCCCCTGCAAAACCACTCGACACCCTAGCCAAAATCATTTCATCCACCCTACTAACCCATCCCAGTTGTATAAAAGCCATGTTGGCAATCCCTCACCTTTCCCAAGTATCTTCAATGGCTGAGATTGACTCCAAAGAAGCACAAATGAAATTGAAGGCTGGGATTTGCTTTAGGACTTGCCTCACACAACAAGCACACTTGGTTTTTGCTCTCACAAAAGAAGCACAAGCTGCAAGTCTAAGAGAGGAAGACTTAGGCTATAAATAGAGCTTTTGTAAGCCTTTGAGGCAAGTTAGTAACTAGTTAGTTTTTAACTCGTAATTTAACTTAGCTTAATTTTCAGTCATCTACAGTTTTTTTACTTTCATCTTGTAACTCTTTCAAGTTTTAATGCAAATTTAAGTTTTTCAGTTAATTTACAATTCCAGTTATCAAGTTTCTTCATTGTATTGTTTTGTGTTCAAAAAGCTATCAGTACAGCTTATTTATAAGCTGTTTTCGTTAAGTAAAACTAAAAAGTTAAGTAGTTAAGAAAAAATTACAAAAGTCACTCTCAATACACCACAGCTTATTTATTGGATGATAAGCCAGTTTTGGATGGGTTTATGGACTCTCACTAGCTTGTTTTATGCAAGCTAGAGCTTGTAGATTCTTTGATTAACCCTGTTTTGAGCAAGGGTTTGGTAAGTCTTCTCTCTTTTCTTACATTTCTTATTTACTGCAGAGGTGCTTATTGTGCTTATTTGTTAGTTTAAAAGTAGTTTGTATCACTTTCTTAGTTAGTACTGTTAGTTAAAACTGTTAGTACTGGTGGTTTATTTTAGCTTATCAGCTTATTATTTCTGCTTATTCAAGATTTCCTTAGCTTTTTAGAGTAGATCAAACCATTTCCCTTTACTGTTTTTAGGAGTAAGCTTATACCTGCTGGTAGTGTTATAGTTCCTGCTGGTAGTGTTATAGTTCCTGCTGGTAGTGTTATATTAATGATATATATCTCGTTTTTGGCATAACTTTTCCTTTTCAGCATTTTCAATAGTGTATCAGTTTGTAGCTTTTTAGCTTATTTGCCATTTCTAGCTTTTATTCTTGTTCCAGCTTATTTTCTTTGCTTATTTTTATGTGCAATTGCTCATCAGTATTAGTGCCCAATCATTCCTTGTCATTCTCAAACATCAATCATCAATCGTCTTGCGATTTTCCATTTCAGCCTCGTTGGGACATAACGACCCGGGAACACTCTATACTGCTTCCGGTTTTCTTGGTCTCGCGTGATTCTGATCCTTTTTGTGTTGTATTTATATTAGTTTATATTTATCCATATAAAAAAAGTACTAACCTTAAGCTAACAGTACTAACTTTAGCCTAGCAGTACTAAACTCCAAGTTAGTACTGTTAGTTAAAACTGTTAGTACTGTTGTTAGTACTGTTATGTTTATCTTGTTTAATTTAGCTTAATTGTTTTTTGTAATTGCTTATTTAGAGTTAGGTTAGCTCATTTGATTTTTCTTAAGTTTATTTGAGCTTATTTGTGCCTTAGTTTAAAGTTTTAAAGTGTTTTTGTCATTCCTAGTTTTTATTCTTGTTCCAGCTTATTTTCTTTGCTTGTTTTTATGTGCTCTTGCTTATTTTCGTCAGTTTTAGTGCCAAATCATTCCTTGTGACATTCAAACACAAATCATCGATCGTATTGCGATTTTCCATTTCAGCCTCGTTGGGACATAACGACCCGGAGACACCCTATACTGCTTCGGTTTTCTTGATCTCGCGTGGTTTCGTCCCTTGGTGTATTTATATCATATATAGATAGGTTTTAAGGGGTGAGTTTGCGCGAGTCAAATTTTGGGGCGCACGCCTTGCGGGAGCGCTTGATCGAATTTCGTTACGTTGGAAAATTTTATGTTACATTTGTGAATATTTTTTTATAAAACATTAAAAAATACTAAAATATTTTTCATTTTTCTTTGCTAGTATTATTATCATACAATACAAAAGAAAAAACCAAAATATAAAAACATTGTCCATAACCACGAAATAAAAATCACAAATTGGTAAAAATACCCAAATATAATATTTCATTGAGGTATTATCTTAGAACTTCGGTGAACTTATTGGTTTCCCAATCGAATCAAAGATTTAAAACTTACCATTTGTGTCTCTTACGATATACGGCTCACCTTGAAACGTTAAACAAACTATAAAGTGGGTATAAGGAGGGTTGTTCCTAGGAACTACGACACGAAAGGAGAAATAAGCTTCGCGTTATTCCTACTCATCTGCTCACCTGTGCGTTTATCATTTTGAGAGCTACCGTGAGGTAAGTAGACTATTTGGGTTCAAGTTGTCTAATTTTAGGTTCCCTAGTCGTTCTATAAATCGATGTGAATAACTTGAAAATAAACCAAAAAATATTTCTTGTTCTCTATTTTAGTGCATGCGCACTCGTTCTAAAGCTCGTCGTCTACGACAACAACAACAACAACAAGTTCTTCCTCATCTTGTTGAAACTCCCAAAGACACGATGGCTGATAATCGAACTATGGCAGAATTGCTCCAGGCTCCCACCGAGGGATACGAGGACGCAATTGTTGTTCCTGAAATTGAAGCAGCAAATTTTGAGATCAAGCATGGGTTGCTAACTCTTGTCCAGAACAAGCAAGCAATTTTTGACTGGACAAAGATGACCACATGCCCACATCCGTTACTTCAATTAAAATACCTCTTTTTATACTTTGAGATATCCTAATGTCCCGACCACATCAATTAAGTTGATGCTTTTTCCTTTCTCTCTTGAGGGGGCAGCCCGGATATGGCTTGAGAAAGAACCCCCTTGATCAATTCAGACATGGGATGACCTCATTGCTAAATTCATCAATCAGTTAATTTCAAACAAAGGTTTGATGAGTCGTTTAGTGAGGCTTGGGATCGATTCAAAGATCTTCTCCGAGCATGTCCACATCATGGATTCTCGGAGCTTCACCAACTTGATACATTTTACAACGCCTTAAATGTAAATGATCAAGACTCTTTGAACTCCGCCGCAGGTGGTAACTTTTTGGACAAAAGGCCCGCTGATTGCTCAAGCATCATCGAAAGCAAGTCCAAAGTTCGTAACTCCCGAAGCAAAGCCATTGTTGCTAAAGTGAGTACGAGCGCTTCCACCTCCGGTGTATCTCCCGATGTTGCTGAATTGAAAGATATGGTTAGAGCTCTACTTCTCGACAAGCAGACATCTCCAGTTCCAGCTCCCGCTCCCGTAAAAGCGGTTGAGCAAAGTTGTGTTACCTGCGGTGGTGCCCACTCATATCGTAATTGTCCGGCTACCGATAGCAACAATTACCGAGATAACATCCAAGAATACGTCTCGCAAGCAGCCGCAGCAAATTTTAACCAAGGAAATTCCGGTTACCGTCCGCCACCGATGGCAAACCAAATCAGACCACCCGGTTTTCCTCCCATGCAACACAACAACCAAACCAACAATCAGAATCGTTGGAACCAAAACCAAAACCGTGGGAATGGCTACAACCAGGGTCAAATCCAACGACCCCAGGTTCAACAACAAGCCCCAATGTATCAACCTCCGGTTAATCAACACCCAGCTTACCAAGCTCCAGCTCATCAAGCTTCGGGTGTGTCAAAAACTGATTTTGAGAGCTATGTCAAGGCTAATGATGCGGTTATGCAAAATATGCAAAACCAAATGTCCAACATAACCGACTTGCTCACCAAAATCGTAAATTCCAACCAAGCTTCTACTTCAAATTCGGGTTCTCTTCCTAGCAACACCGTTGCTAACCCGAAGGGTGAATTGAAAGCAATCACACACCAGAAGCGGCTGTTTCATATGATGAAACCTCAAATTCCACCTCGGTCGGTGGAAGTTGAAAACCGACAGGGTAACAAAGACACGGTGCTTCCTAACGGGAAGTACAATGCGTGCCAACCTCCGATAGTCCAAGTGATGAACCAGTTGTCATGCCTGAAAGCCAACCGACTTTTACCATATCCATTAGGGTAAACCGGGAAAATCACGTGAAAAAGGACGACCTTTTAGCTTTGAAATTCATGGAAATTTTTCGGAATCTCCACTTCGAGCTAAGCTTCGCAGATGCCCTCCTGCACATGCCTAAGTTTGCTCCAATGTTCAGAAAGCTTTTGAACAACAAAGACAAGATCTTGGAATTAACCAAAACACCGGTTAATGAAAATTGCTCCGCAGTCATCCTAAAGACATTTCCCGAGAAATTAGGAGACCCGGGTAGATTTCTGATACCGTGTGATTTTCCAGAGTTGGATGAATGCTTAGCCCTGGCCATCCGGTTCTGCAAGCATCAATCGTAAGGCCACTCTCCGTCTTTGAAAGCTTATCGCCAAGGATCTAACCAAAATAGGATGGTATCGTGTTAGCCGAATTCGATCAATCTCTCTCCACCGGCATTCCGAAGATGTTTTTTGTGAAAAGTGGAACCTTCTATTTTCCAGCTGATTTTGTGGTAGTTGACTATGATGCCGACCCTAGAGTCCCGTTGATTTTTGGAAGACCATTTTAAGAACGACAAGAGCCTTGATGATGTACCGGTTGAAGAGATGGACCTTAAAGACATGATGACCAATCCGTGACTTTCTAAGTTGGTGATACGAAAAATTTCTCCATTACAATGCCATGGAATCAGTTAAACAAAGGTCGACTTTATTGTTATAGCTCGTGAGGAATATTCTCAAGAGATTTTAGGATTCTCGGGAAGTATAGCAAATGAAATTCCACTCCTCCCCCCATTACTTTGAGCCATATTGTCGATACCACTTCTCCCACATCACTCTATTCAAGGGTAGTGATTTCATTCTTTGAAGAAATCGAGGCTGAACTTATTATACTTCGTATAAGTAGGAATTGATATGCCGAATGTGATCCGAGGAATGGACAATTCTTTTCTTGAAGCTATCCTAAATAGTGAGCCTTTATCACCACTTCCCAACCATGCAAATTATTTTCTAGAGTGTTAGAATAGAACTTAAGAAATTGTGAAGCAATCCCGATGAAACATCAAATGGATTGAACATCCGAACAGGTCTCGAGCTCTCAAGGACTTACCTCCCCCACTCGAATAGCATTTTAGAGGGTGTCAACAAGTTACCAGTCATCATTGCTAAAGATTTTGAGTGTTCGGGGAAAAGCCGCATTCTTAAAGGTGTTGCATTTCGTAGTCCCACAACGAGCCATCGCTTGGAAACTCTCCGATATAAGGGTATTAACCCGGAATTTTGTACTCACAAAATTCTAATGGAAGAGGACTCACACAGCGGTCCTACATCAGAGAGGCGTTAAACCAAAATGACACGATGTCATCAAAAAAGACAGTTGAAAAACTTCTTGACGCTGGATAAATTTATCCTATCTCGGATTAGTCCCCTGGGTCACAAGCCCGGATACCTGTGTACCAAAGAAAGGTGGTTTTACCGTAGTTGAGAATGAGCAAAATGAGTTGATCCCAACTCGATTGGTTACGGGATGGCGGGTATGCATTGACTACCGAAAATTAAATGAAGCCACCCGAAAGGACCATTTTCCACTACCATTCATGGACCAAATGCTCGAGAGGCTTGCGGGAAACAAATACTATTGTTTTCTCGATGGTTTCTCGGGTTATTTTCAAATACCCATCGACCCAAATGATCAGGAAAAGACAACATTTACTTGCCCATACGGAACCTTTGCCTACCGCCGCATGCCCTTTGGCCTCTGCAATGCACCAGGCACATTCCAGAGATGTATGACGGCAATCTTCCACGACATGATCGAAAAAACGATGGAGGTATTTATGGATGACTTTTCAGTTTTTGGAAGTTCTTTCTCTACATGCCTAACCCATTTGGAAAAGATGCTTAAGCGGTGTGAAGACACCAATTTAGCTCTAAACTGGGAGAAAAGCCATTTCATGGTTAAGGAAGGCATTGTTCTTGGACATAAAATCTCCAAGTTGGGAATTGAGGTCGATCGAGCTAAGATTGACGTTATCGCAAAACTCCCTCACCCGACTACTGTAAAAGGAATCCGTAGTTTTCTTGGGCATGCCGGGTTTTATAGAAGATTCATCCAGAATTTCTCAAAAATAGCCCGTCCCATGACCCATTTGCTTGAAAAAGAGACTCCGTTTTATTTCTCCAAAGAGTGTATTGAAGCATTTAACACTCTCAAAAAGAATCTAACCGAGGCTCCAATCCTGATTGCCCCAGACTGGAATGAACCATTTGAACTTATGTGCGATGCAAGCGATTTCGCCTTAGGTGCAGTCTTGGGGCAACGTCATGAGAAACATTTCAGGCCTATACATTATGCAAGTAAAACAATGAATGAGGCGGAATCACGTTACACCACGACAGAGAAAGAAATGTTAGCCGTGGTGTACGCATTCGAAAAATTCCGATCTTACCTTGTCATGAACAAATGCACTGTGTATACGGATCATTCCGCCCTCAAGTATCTCTTTGCTAAGAAAGATTCTAAGGCGAGATTGCTCCGATGGGTTCTGCTCCTTCAAGAGTTCGACTTTGATGTAGTTGACACAAAAGGAGCTGAGAACCTAGCGGCTGATCATTTTATCCGATAAGAGAACCCACACACGAATGAGCTCGATCCAAGAGATAAATTTAAAAATTTCCTCTGGAAACTCTTAAGATTCGAATGCTGCTCTTATTCTAGTACCCCGGGTTTGCTGACAACGCAAACTACCATGGTCGGGAAATTTCCGTAGATCAAAGAGGAAGTCATCACAACAAAAAGAAAATTCTTCAAGAGACGTTAAGCAATGTTTCTGTGAAGTATCCCATTCGTTTCAAATCTATGCGATCAAAGTTATTCGTCTTGTGTTTTTATTGAAGAAGCCCAAATGACACCTCTTGGCTGCACGATGGTGCACACCCGGGGGAACATTACACGTGCTAACTACAACATCAAGAAAAGTCATCGAATCCAGGATTCTTTTGGCCTACACTACAAAGTGCCCATGATTTGGTTAAAAAACCTGCAACTCATGCCAGCGTCAAGGAAAAAATTTCCAACGGGATGAGATGCCCGACAAAAATCCATCCAAGATTGTGAAATCTTTGAGTCGGGGGCATTGACTTTATGGGGGGGGCCAATCCCACATCCAAAGGCAACAATACATCCTCGAGCTGTTGATTATATACAAAAAGGTTGACAACAGGCGCTCCCCACCAGATGAGCGGCCCGATTTTGTTGTAAAGTTTCTTAAATCCCTCTTCGCCAGATTCGTGCCCCTCGTGCATCAAAAGTGATCGCCTGAACCCGATTTCTTTCTCTTAGCAATGACCAATTTAACAAAGGTCCATCTTAAATACGAGTCACTCAGCGTCTCTCCACCGTATCACCCACAAACAAGTGGAACAATTGAGGTTTTCCAATCGGGGCTTGAAGAGAAATCTGTGAGAGATCAATAGGAGATAACCCGTACCTCTTGGTCAGATAAGCTTCGTGATGCTTTATAGGGCTTCCCGCAACAGCTTACAAACACCCATCGGTGTACTCCCATATAACTGGTGCTAAACGGAAAAGCCCTGCCATCTGCCAATTGAGTTAAGCACCACAAGGCCAACTGGGCCTTAAAACATACAAACTTAGATCTAAAACCAGCTGGTGACCATAGGAAAGTTCAGCTGAATGAACATAATGAGCTTACCGAGATGACTAATGAAAGAACTTCTTTAATCAACTAAAAGAAAAGACAAAGATGATTCACTAATCAAGAACACGAACCGCGTATACAACGTCGTGATCTAATCCTCCTCTTAACTCTAGACTAAAGATTTTCTCGGGAAAGCTTAAAACCCCTCTGGTCAGGACATGTTCACTAATCACACAAGCTTTCCGTACGGCACCGTCCGAGTATATCTCAAAACTCCCCGGCCAAACTTCAATGAGAATGGTCATCGTATTAAACTACTTAGAGGACGTAACCACAATTGGTAGTCCGCGATCCCAAACATTCCCTAATTTCCAATAAAATTCAGTGACGGTCAAGCATATGACCTTTAAACAAGCGCTTCTTGGAGGCACCCACATTCTTATCTTTCCTATTTTTTCTAATTGTATGACATTGAGGAGGTCTGCCTCTACCATTTTCCCGTGTTTTTGTGTTTTTGGTTGTTAATAGACTCAGGATGCCCGTGTATTGTGAAGAACTATCGTGCTTTATATTTTTATCAAGATTATTCACATCCTCCAGCTTCATTTTGGGAATACCAGTATCCAAATCTAATCGACCACGTATTAATCTAAGTGCAGACGACCTTCATAAATGGCCTTATGAATTGCGTAAGAGCCCCATTGAAACATCGAGGGCGATGTAAAATTCTAGTTATGGGGGTGGAAACATCGATATTGAATTTTTTTCCTGCAGATCCGATTGTTATCTAACTAATCCCTTTTTACCACCAACCCAAATTTAGCAAAAAAAAACCAAAAACAAGAAAAAAATTAAAGATTATACAAAAAATAAAAAATAAGTGTTTTTGTCACAGTTTCGACTTACCTAGTGGGTAGAAAGAATAATTTTTGACTCGATCGGGCTGTTTAGCCCTAAGCTCGTTCCTCAAATATAGGCTAAGCTTTCACAGTGAAGAACAGAAGTGATAAGAGTTTAAAATAAGGTTTATGTGCTAAGCAAGATTTCTTCTTAAGCTTATACTGAGTAACTTGAGACTTTTTCTCACCATTGCTTTTTTAATCCGCCTAAATGCATACGTGCACATTTTCTTAAGCTAAGTCAGATCGATGTTTTATAGAAAAAGCTCAAAATATGTAACTTTATTCTTTAAAAACGAATTTTTTTATTCTGTTCTTTAGTAATTTACAGTTAAAAAGCAAGAAGCCAGACGAAATAAGAATGCAAAAAAGTGCATGAATCTTAGAAATAAGCCAATAAAGCATAGCATTTGATTATCATTGGAGCAAGTAAAAGATGTGCCGTGATATCCCACTCCGCAACCGCGAGTGGGTTTCAAATAAGACATCTTCATACTTCTAGTTATTTGTGTTTTGTGATATCGTTCCGCTAGAAGACAGGTCTATGTGAGGGTTGCAAACTAAGACACCTATCCTATGTCCATATTAGGAAGAAGGTGTTTATATGGTTATTTCCCGCTAACGCAAGCAACGGGTAGGTTTTTCGCAAAAAAACTAAAGAACACCGCGTTGAGGTTTGATAATCCTACCAGGGAGCGATGCCTAGGTATGTGTTCAAACAAAGCAACGCATTCCTATCTTAATAACTTTAATGTTATAATAAATAAAAAGAAGTTGCAAAAAGTTCTACAGAAAAATTTCGTTCTTTAATAAATCATGTTACAAATGTCCTAATAAGTTGTAGCATTGAGTCGTGATCTCTCGAATTACGACTAGAAAATAAAGTTTGATCTATGGTCGAGTCGAATAAGCACACCCATTCAAATATGTATCCATGATGGGAGTTAAAAGTTCACAAGTCATAAGTATGAGTGCTTAAAACATTTTAGACTTTTATGACAAATATTCTTGTATAAATTGCTTGGATTGGTAAATCTATGAAAAATCGGGTACGTAGAATTTTCCGTCAGTACATCCTTAGATTAATCTATGGACGCTTCTCATTCTATGACCACATATTGATACAAAAAAAGTAAAGTGCGAGCACTGTTTAGTTAAGAAAAGAAAACAAGAAATCGAAAATCAAAATATTATAGATAGTTAGTGTACCTATAAAGAAAAGGTGAAAACTGGACTCGCTAAGCTATTGATTCTGTAGTTTCCCCATGACAAAACACTATTGCACTTTTCGAGGTAATTAGTCGAGGGGGGTTAAGAATTCGATAGTTTTCCTTGAGTTTACTTCAATAACATAGCGTGAGGACACGGCTATTACCTTAGTATGGGGATTTTGATATGTTGATTAATTACACATACCATATCCAACTATAAAACGAACTTAAATGACTAAAAACGTACCAAAAATACATTGTATTTGTATGTTTGCATTTTGTATTGTGCAGGAAACGAATATTCAAGAAAAGGAACAAAAAGAAAGCCAATCACAAGCAAATCCAAGCGCGAGAAGGAAAGGACCAAGTCAAGGCGAAGTCTTAAGTCATCCGCATGAAGAAAATACAACTTGAGGGGCTAAAACTGCCAAAGCCTAAAGTTGTACTACAAAAAAATAACAAGATGAGGGGCTATAACTGCCAACCGGGCAGATATTACATTTAAGTTACAAGACTTTAGGGGACCAAAACTGCTACTTCCCCAAACGGCTTCTTACCTCCCCGCCCCATCCATCCCATAGTTACAAACAGTATGTCCCTCCCCATATTAACCTTCTTCTCCCTCTGCAAATCCACCGTCTCCCTAGCCAGAAAATCATTTACATCCATCCTACTAACCCCCCCAGTTGTATAAAAGCCATGTTGGCAATCCCTCACCTTTTCAATGGCTGAGATTGCTCTCCAAAGAAGCACAAATAAAATTAAAGGCTGGGATTTGCTTTAGGACTTACCTCACACAACAAGCACACTTTGTTTTTGCTCTCAAAAGAAGCACAAGCTGAAAGTCCAAGACTTTGGCTATAAATAGAGCTTTTTGTAAGCCTTTGAGGCATCTAGTTTTTAGTTTTTAATCTTAAAAATAATTTAGCTTATTTTCAGTTTGTTTCAAGTCATTTACAGCTTACTTTTCCAACATTGTAACACTTTCAAGAATAAAGCAAGTTTGAAGTATTTTAAGTCATTTACAATAACATTGTTAAATTCTTAATCATATTGTTTTGTGATCAAAAAGCTCTCTAACCAACACTTAACGCTCAAAAGCTGTTTTCAACAGTAAAAAATAAAAAGGTTAAGTAGTTAAGAGAAAGTCATAAGTATCACCCAAATACTCCACAAGCTTTAATGTTTTTGGATGCTAATCCAGTTTTTGTATGGGCTTATGGGACTCTCACTAGCTTGTTTTAATACAAGCTATAGCTGTAGATTCATTGTTTGACCCTGTTTTGAGCAAGGGTTTGTAAGTTTCCTCTTTTTTTCTTGTTTTTTCTTATTGATTGTAGAACTGCTTATTTGTGCTTTATCTGTATGTTTAGTGCTTATTTTGCTTAGTACGTATAGTTAATTTAATAAAACCTGTTAATTTTAGTTAAATACTGTTATGTTTACTTTTGGAACAAAATAGCACTAACTTAAAGCAACAGTACGTACTGTTATGTTTATCTTGTTTAGATTTAGCTTAATTGTTTTTTTTGTAATTGCTTATTTAGAGTTAGGTTAGCTCATTTGATTTTTCTTAAGTTTATTTGAGTTTATTTGTGCCTTAGCTTAAAGTTTTAAAGTGTTTTTGTCATTCCTAGTTATTATTCTTGTTCCAGCTTATTCTCTTTGCTATTTTTTATGTGCTTTAACTCCAAGTTAGTACTGTTAGTTATAACAGTTAATACTGGTAGTTAAACTTAGCTTATCAGCTTATTATTTCTGCTTATTTAAAATTTCCTTAGCTTTTTAGAATAGATTAAACCATTTTCCTTTACTGTTTGCTTATTTAAGCTTATTTTCCTTTTCAAAGTGTTTTCATTAGTGTATCAGTTTAAGTTTTCTAGCTTATTTATCATTTTAGTTTATCTTAGTTGCTTATTTCTTTTATCTTTGTGTTTTATAAGCCTGGCAGTACTAACCTAAGCCCACCAGTACTAACTTAAGCCTAGCAGTACTAACTCTAAGTTAGTACTGGTAGTTAATACTGTTAGTACTATTGTTAGTACTGCTGTGTTTCTCTTGTTTAATTTAACTTAATTGCATGTTTAATTTGCTTATTTAGATTTAGCTTAGCTTATTTGTCTGCCTTAAGCTTATTTGAGTTTATTTGTGCCTTAGTGTAAAAGTTTTAAGTGTTTTTACCAATTCTAGCTTTTATGCTTGTTCCAGCTTATTTTCTTTGCTTGTTCTTATGTGCTCTTGCTTATTTTCATAAATTTTAGTGCCAAATCATTCCTTGTGACATCCAAACACAATTCATCAATCGTCTTGCGATATTCCATTTCAGCCTCGTTGGGACATAACGACCCGGGAACAATCTATACTGCTTCCGGTTTTCTTGGTCTCGCGCGTTTTCGTCCCTTGTTGTGTATTTATACATATTTGTATTTGTTTACATATTTGAGGGGTGAGCTCGCGCGTAGTCAATCAGTAAGTATTCCAGCCCTCAGTATTGCATTCTGAATAGTAGTTGGTTGGGTTGCTCGAAGCATTCCTCTAATCTCAGGAGCCAGTCCAGCTATGTACCTCTTAATACGAGATGACTCAGGTGTAACTAAGTGTGGGACCAACTTGGCCAACTCATGAAACCTATCAGTGTAGGCAGCATGATTAGCTCCCACCATCTTGTGATTCCAAAACTCATTCTCCAACTTCTCCATTTCATTACTTGGGCAGAATTCTTCAACCATCAATGCCTTAAAATCGTTCCATGTCATGGCCATTGCAGCCTCACGTCCTCTTGCTTGGACTTGAGTGTTCCACCAAGTCAAAGCTTTGTTCACCAATGAACTAGCCGCATACCTCACCTTTTGATTCTCCGCACAACCACTATTATCAATCACATTTTCCATCTTCTCGATCCAACGAGTAAGCACTATCGCACCTCCTTTCCCATCATACTCTTTGGGATTACAAGATTGGAATGCCTTGAAAGTGCATCCGTTGTTCCCACCATTTCCATTTCCACCACCACCATTTCCTCCATTACCGTTATTAGCATTGTTCACATTGTTAGTCACTTGAGTGACAATCTGAGGAAGAATGGCTTGCAATTGTTGCGCGATAATAGCAGCAATGTCGGGGTTCTCGTTGTTGGGACCGCTTCGCCGGTTTGGAGCCATTTTCTATAAGATATTAAATTTATATACATTAGCCCATATAATAAGAATCATGATCGAATCATACTTCTTAATAACCATATACATACATACAACGCATCAACAATAATCCATGTAATCATACTTGCAAGTCCACCTGTGTCGTGGCGCATGTATAATTATGTTGGCCACCATAATTATAGATGCCCCCTTTCACAGTTGTACTCCCTCCTATAAAGACACTTCATAATATAACACACCATATAGCACCTTTAAAAAAAATAAAACCAACAAATAACACAAGGAATAATCCTAATAATCACTTTTATTATTAATACTTAGAATTCAAACATTGAAAATAACATTCCTAACATGGCTCCAAACGTCGAAAGAAAGAAAAACAAGCTAAAAATACATCAATCACTTAGAACACCATGGCAGTTTCGAGATGCACGGTCATGATCATCTTTAGTTGTCTTCTCCCACACAGGTTTACTACTTGCGGTGGACTCAAGGTCCGAGTCCACTTCATCCCTCTAAACTTTTCCTCATTTTCTATCAACCATCCATTCATGTTACCCTTTGGCTGAGGTAGCCGATGTGGTGCAAACTCATTCATCAGATTTCCTTGTTGAAGTTGTGGGTGATCTACAAATCCATACAGGTCATGTCTTCTAGGTTGTTCCACCGGCTCTTCTTCAGACGTTTCATAACCTTGAAATTTTCAAGAACTCTGTTGATAGTGCCATCCTTGGCAATTATCTTGGTTTCAATTTCCTCAATCGTTTATCCATCAACTTCCTTCAGGGTCATCTTCTCTTCGACTCTACACGGCTACAAAGCAATAGAAATTCAGATCTTGCGGTTACCCCGCCTGCATTTCTTAATCTTTTTACACCCAGTTGCGAAAACAACTGAATCATGGTACTTTCTACGAATAGGAGGAGACATACTATAATAGACCACAAAACATAGACTATATCAGGATACGGATCTCAAAATAACAAAGAAAACTCAACTTATATATATAGTATATAGTATGATGTACTTTATGAAACTTAGGGAAAATAAGCATAATAGGTATATACTTACACATAAGCCCTAAATGCATCTATATGAGGGACCCTTAAGCTATAGTCTAGGCTCAACCACCTAGTTCTTTATAACCATAGGCTCTGATACCAATCTGTCACACCCCGCCAAGGCGGAAACACGAGGCGTAATGTCATGGATATCATCACAACACAATGGTGTCAACAATAGAGAAACACTAAAATGCATAACTAAGTTATAAAGACACAATGCGTCATGACAATATCGAAAACCAAATGAACGACATCTTGTATTAATGAAAAAGGGTTTCACCAATACAAGGACAATACTTCATGAACCTAATAAAATCAAATAACATTCAACAAAATCCAGGCGATAAACATAAACAAACTCAAGAGCGAACTCCAATGCAATCCTAGCGGTCACTCTAGCCACTTCTCTTAACCTCAATATTCTCACGAAGCTCACCTGAAAATGATGCTTAAAAACGTCAACACAATGGTTGGTGAGAGTCATAGGGTTAAGACTCATAACAAAATCTTACAAAACAATTGCTGCGACTATTAAAACAATCCAAAACAACACACATGACAGCACAGTCCACTGGGTCTATCATTCCATACTCACAATAGGGTCATAGGTAGCTCACTACCCTCCGATTGAAACACAAAGTCAGTAGGTATTATTTCAACCCTTCAGTTGGATTTGTTTGTGGTAAGCACCACTCTTAACCGAACTAACATACTTCACAACAACAACAATAATAATAATAACTCCAATTGATCATCAAGCCATGGAGCATACCACATAAACGACTCCAATTGATCACAAAGCCATGGAGCATACCACATAACATACAAACATATAATCACAGCAACTAAAACATTTAAACTCATAGTATCATTTTCACCCCAAGAAAACATAAGAAAAAGTGTCTATGAAACTCACCTGATGCTTAGCTTCTGAAAGAATCCACAAAATCTTCACAAACACTTCACGGATAATCTAAACAATTAAGCACACAATAAGCTACCATCAATTAGGCATTCAACCCAATATAATGTAACCTCAACTATGATGGATATCTAAGCTATCTACTATAGCTCTATACTTGATTTAAACCTTTTCAAACTCCTACATATGCCATTTACACTTCAATGCTACACTTTATATTTTCTGATTTTGAGCAGAATTTTATACCCACTTACGCATCCTAAACGCACCACTTAAACAATCCCATAATTCAAACCAAAATTCACCATGCTACTTATATGCCTTATGAACCTCTTATAGCTCTCCCAAAGCCATTACCCTTCTACAATTACCCCTTAGAAATTTATTAATCCAAAGTGTCCAAAAATCGTCCAGAATCTGACCTTCTAAAAGTATGATGTTAGATAACTAATTTAGACCTCATTATAGCTTTAGACCCACTTCCCGACCATAAAAACTTACGAGGCCAACTTTTCTGGAAAGTAGACTCTCTGAGGTTATCTCCAGTATGTTGTAAATTATTTATTTGATCTTTTATGATTGAGTTATGACCTCTACAAGACTGACCAAAATTCTGCAGTGAATTAAACAACTACTTCGAGCGATCTAGACCTAAATACACGATCAAATCTCACAACCAATTAAACTAATGATCAAACAATTATTATAACATCATAATCTTTCAGAAACTTAAGAACCCTAATTTATAATCCTAATTTAAAACCCTAATCCATCATGTTTAGATTACTATAATTGAAAATTTATAACTAGGATTAAACAAAGATTAGAAAAATACCTTAAAAGAAAAACCCTAACTTTTTTCGTCTTTTTCTTCTCTTGGTTCGGTCGACAGGTACTAGGGGTGAAGGTTTGGGATTAGTTTTGTATTTATAGCCCACATGGAATATCCTAGATAATTACCAATTGCAATTTGTTTCCAATTCAAACTCTTTTTTTTCTTTTCTCCTTTTTCTTTAAATCGGTCTGATATGGCCTTTTTTTATTTTTTTATTACATATTTATTTGTATTTCCTTAAATTTTTATAAAAACATTAACTAATATGACTATACCTTTTTGCATAAACGAAATTCACTAGATTTTAAAAATAACTTTTTAACCTTTCATTTTCAACTTAATTTTCCTAAAATAGAAATTTTACATTTTTCTTAACTTACCACTTAAAAATCTAAACCTATCTTAGACTACTAACACAAATATACATATACGTAAAAGTACTTACACATTTAACACAGAAACGCTCAAATCTCGATAATCATTTCCTTGTCACTCAAAAGTGAACGAAATGAACTTAACCAATTTCACCATCAATCCAATCTCATTGAGATGATCACACTCAATAGATTGATTACCAATCCCACATAAACATATATAAACACACATAAACACATAAAATCACATAAACTATACATTGCAACAGGCACATAAGTCAATACTAATGGTTTGACTAACCTGTCCAAGTCACGGTTGTCACATGAACGAATTACACGAACCCGCCGTCTATTTAATATTCCATTAAGGCAATGCACAAGTAAGGTAGTATGAAGACTATTACAAGGCCCCTAAGAGTATATTAAATGCATTTGAAATATATTAAGAGTGAATCAACCATATAAGGGGCAAGGTAGTATGAAGACTGTTACCCTATGGTATCCTTTCTACACAATCATGTTTTCCTTGACATATCCACATCGATACAGACAAAAGCTGGTTTTCTAAGACCTAACATGCATATTCATCACAAGAAG
>BQNB010003693.1:33835-112891 GCA_026074375.1 Tanacetum coccineum | reverse complement strand
ACTTAGTGCTATCAGCAGAAACGAATATGTCTAACAGCAGAAACGACACTTAGTCGTTTGTAATTTGTCCCAACATTCCATATGCGTAAATGATTGTTTAGGCACTCATTTTGCAAGATGTTCATGTAAAGTATTGTTGACAATTGGTAGAGTGTATTTTTCTTTTTAGCCCTCATTGAGTTATGCTCCACTTATAAAGATGCACTAACAATATCTGTTGGTAAGTAAATTGTTACGGAGTAAAAGACAACTTCAAAATTGTGCAGGCAGTTTTCTATGCCATGTGCAAAGCAAGTCCACATTTCAAAATATTAGATGCCTACAAGTTTTTGTTTTCAATACTCAATTGTTGGGCGCCTGCGGATAAAGTTTGGATTAAGTTATTAATGTTTTAGAGATTACTTTTCATCATGTTTTATATTCTTCCTCAAATATGTTTTTAGAACTAACTAAACTCTAATCTTTGTTGTTGTGACCATTTGTGCTTTCTGGCTTTACATCTTTTCTTCATCCATGCTTAGCCACCACCCATTAAGCTGAGTATGTTTACACCATCCTGTGGTATTGTCGCCCTTTATTAATGTTTCTTCTCACATCATGGCAAAACCGTTAAGGTAAATGTTATCTTTCTCAGTTATGTGGAGATAATAAGTGTCTTAAAATTCTAAATTTCGTTGGTTGCCTCAATATAATGTAGCCAAAGATCCAAGCGACTTGGGCAAAAAAGTATTATGTTTCTCCACATAGTTGGTCAAACATAAGCGATTTTAGCACTGCAAATTCGGTTCAAAGAACCAAATATTTGGGATTATTTCATGGGTTCTAGTTCAAGACTGAAACTATTGTTGAAAATCTTCCATATGTTTCATTGGTCATCACCAAAGATGTATTGTCAAGAAGGTTGCAGTAAAATGTTTACTGATCTTTTTAACACTGACATCAGAGGCATGGTTGTGTGAAGTGCATGAGTAGCGATGCAATAATTTCTAGATTAGGAAGGAGAAACATGAATTTAGGGACAAGAATTCATCGACTAATCCTTAAAAAGTTAACTAGTAGACTTTAGATACATATACATGATTAAACGAACCTGTCGGGACAACATTGACATCTCTCATAAACAAAGCAACACATGATTCCCCAATTATTATTATTATTATATATAACTTTTAAAAAATCAACCTATCAAGTTTAATACCTTAACCATGTTCTTCTCACAAAAATATTACAGCCTCGTGTCTCGGATTTTCAAGCCAGATAAATTACTTTCCCTGTATTGTACAAAGAATGATGCAGCAGCCATGCTTAACTAATAGGGCAACACCGCGCTAAAACTCTCTTGGGCGACAGCTTCCTTAGAATAAAAAGAACCAGAGCTGAAGGGAGGATCTCCACTAGCTGTTGGCCACCAAAAAGAAAATCAAAATTGAAAAATAAGTCAAAATTTATAAGAAAATCAGAAAAATTATAAATTATTGAAAATTGGTTCTTGGTACACTACCATGTAAAAGATCAAGTTTAGAACTGGATGATCAAGAACGTCTAGTGACACTTCTGAATCAAAAGCTGACAGAACATCCTGTAGTTGGTGAAATTTAGTTTAGTAATAAAGTTCTCCAATGCATTCTATATTTAAGACTGAAACCTACACCTATATATGCCTCAAGTAACTCACCTTTACAACAGCTGAATCATCTAAGCGTCCCCACCCAGAAGCAGAACCTAGATACGGAAGACTCAGTTATATAATAATTTCATTTTATACTTGTATTAAAGCAATTTATATCATCCTCAATCCATAGGAACAAATTCTTGGATCTTGTTCATGAATCCAATTCCAGACTAGTCACCCATGCCTAAAAGACGACTGACAAATGGACTTTTTGTTAATGCAACTCTGCAATACAAGAAAATAGAAGACCAAATATATTAGCTAAAAACTTAAAACTTACAGGAGTTGAAAAGCATAATAATAACACATTGGCACTCACACACTAAGAGCTCCACCTCCTTTAGCATGGCCATCCATTTTAGTAACAATAATAGCTCCAACAGCAACACTTACCTTAAATGCTTGAGCTTGATCAAATGCACCTTGACCAATACCATTATCCATAACAAAGATAACAAGATCCGGTTTCTGTGATATTTTAGAGATTGTAACAACCCGAGTTTCACGACGCGTATGGCGAGAGCGTATCCGACGTCATAATTATTATTTTATAAGTTCATGTGAACGAACGTCGACATTTAAAAATTTTATTTGTCATGAATAGTTATTTTTGTATTTTATTACGAACGGAATTTAGAAATTTTTATTTTTAGTCGATTTGCGAGTCAACGTTTGACCGCGCGACCGTTAAGCGTTTTGGGCATCATAAATATTATGACACGCCCCAACTTATTTTATTTTGCGAGATTTATATTTTTGTCGGACTTCGTCGTTTTGTTCCTTGTCCTGAGCCGGACTCGCGTTTTAAAGTGTACACATCTTATTAAATGTTTTAAATTAAATTTAGTGTGACGGAATAAAAATATTTACGAATGTGGTGCGACCCGAGCTTTTTGGCCGACTATAAAACAAAAGAAAACACCTTGGTACTAGTTTTGAAGGACTATGAGGAAGGACTAAAAGTGTTAAAGGCTTAAACTATTTTCCTATATAAACAAACACACATACACACTTAACACTTTTAACAAAAAATTAATCTCGTCCTCTCTTGCTCACCTTCGATCGGCCACCCTATAAAACCACCCAACCCCATCGATTCTACGGCATGCAATACGATCTAATTATATTTTCTAAATCCTTGTATCAAGACCTACATATCCCACTAAAGAAATACGACATGCGTTAAGTTTTTGTGGAATTTAAGTTCGGGCCGAGTTTGGTCGAAATGGGTTGGAAGTAATGGTTTTTATGATAAATAAAACATTGTAGCAAGCTTGGTTTAAATGAAAAGGTTAAGGTTTTGGTGTTTTGGCTTGGTTCGGGTCATGGCTAAGACAAGGAGGAACAAGACGAGTCTGTGGTTTTGTTTGATCTAGCTTATTTAAGCTTTGTAAGTATTCCTAATACTAGTGTTATTTTTATTTTTGTGATTCAATCGATTCTTGGTAATTGCATGTGATGAAATCAAAGGGATCTTGCGTCGTCTAGTTTAGATTTTGTTGTTGGTTGATAGAGCGAATTGGATATTGTTTATAAACTATTTTAGATGTGTCGTGAATGAATTTTTGGGTCAAAAATTGATTTTGATGCGTTATGTAGCGCACAAATCTGGGCAGAAACTTTGACACAGAAAATGAGGCATGAGATTTTAAAAATCTGATTTTTGTTTGAAAAATATGATAGAGTTTATTCTCACGATCGTTTTGTTATAAAATAGAGCTTCTAACTCTTAATAACGAAGAATCTAGAGCGAAATCGAGATATACACTTTAAGTCCAAAAAATCAGCATTGTGGTAAATGTTAAATGATGGCATATTCGAAAATGGACAATTTGAGCACTTTCAAGTCCGTTTTAGCCTTCCGGCGAAACACGAAAGTTGTTCGGAATGTCGTTTTACTTTGACGCGAGGTTTGTTAGTCTTAAAATCGCATAATAACGGGTCAAAAATGAAAGTCAATTTTCTGCGTTATGTTAAAAATATAATAAGTTCCAGCAGAAACTTGCAGGGGCATTTTTGGCATTTTCCTTTGAGTTTCAGGTCTCGACTAAAACTAAAAAGTTGTCCGGAACGTCGTTTTGCATATAATCTTTTTAGAGTCTGAGTCGTGAAAATGTGATATAGCGGGTCGTTTTGGGACGAGTCAGATTTAGGAAAATATATCTAAATGGTAAAAGTCAACATAAAAGTCAACGGAGATTTTTATCAACGTTAATACGTTATAAGGGCGATTTCGATTAATAAAATAATACCAATTAACAATTTTATGTAAGTAATTATTTTGAGACCATTGGTCGGTTCTAAAAATGAAAAGTCTAAAAGTAGTAACTTTTGGTAAACATACGGGACGTAACCACGTAACCTCGATACGAGTGATGGATAACCAAATTGGGTGTCGAATGTACGACAATATAAATGAATATTATTATACGTATAATTAGATGACGAGACTTACTAAAAATGGTAATTTTACGAAAATAGCAACTTTCCAAAAATAGAAAGTTTCTTAAAATAGAAAGTTTTCAATAAAATATTGTAACGTGTAAGAAAGAGAATGATCGTAACTCAATTATGTGGGGTTTAGGATCTAAGACGCGAAAGTGGATTTCTCATCACATGTGTATGTATATTTATATTGTCTTAATAGTTGCGATGCACGCACTATTCGATCGTACTTTATGGTATAGTAATCGAGCGACATATATTATAGGTCGCAGTTGAGTTCGTTGTTGAGACGTCTTTAGATTGTTTCGGTTGTTTTGATCTTCGGCATTCATCAAGGTGAGTTCATAGCCTCGCTTTTGAACTGTTTTAAATGTTTTAAAACCCGCGAGGGGGATACATGCTTGTTTTGAAAATTGAACGCAATGTGTTTTGATACGTGATATGATTCCATGCTATGAGTTTATGCCTTTGACTGTGTACTCGTTAATTACCGAGGAGGTAAACGCTGAATTCATTAAATAGATCTATTGGGTTTGACAACCCTATCCGGGGTATGAATCCGAAGGTGAGCACCCTGTAACGGACATTTTGTATTGAGAAAGGGGTAGTGGCATACTACCTGGTCACTTATTTGTCTATCATGATAAATGTGTTAAGGTTCGGTACACGGGCTCATGTAGTTGAAATCATGATATGACTTGCCTTGCAAGCAATGTTATATTGTTTTGTGGTACCAAACATACGTTGTGACTATTATTTGTAAACTCTATGAATTCACTCAACGTTTTGTTGACGTTTTTAAACATGTATCTCAGGTTTAGATGTTGTTGATGGCTTGGATGGAACGGAACGCGGATATCAAAGACTGTGTCTCGGTGAAATATTTTGTATAATCAAACAAGGAGGATGTTTTTAGAAAATAAGTCGCGTCATGTCTTTTGAAATGAAGTTTCTAAGTTAGTTTGGGACCTTGTAACTCTGATTTTCCACATATAAATAAAATAAATTTTGTTTTATAAACGTATCATTTGAACTTTTACTGGGACTCGTGTGTATGCATTATAAAGTAGCACCCCAAATGTCGTATTCCGTTGTGTATCATATTTTGGAGGTGTTACAGAGTGGTACCAGAGCACGAGTTATAGCGAACTAAGTCGTTTTACAAAACTTGGACTACAACTGTTTTCGGAAATTGTCACGAGTCTTTCAGCGTTGTCCGATATCCGCGCGCGTGTTGTTTCTGATCCTTAGAAGCCTTGTGTGATGCCTTTAATTGCAATCGTTGTGCGTGACAAGTGGGATACACTTGGCATAAGTGATAATTATATACGTATATATATATATATATATATATATATATATACGGCATCCGTTCTATGATGTATGGTTATATATATAACTCGGTATGATATATATGATGAAATCATTTTCTTGCGAAGAGTTTATTTTTATGAGCATTTTGATGCGATATGATAAAATCATTTTGATATATATGATGAAAACATCGCTGTTATATGATTATCTCCGAGGCTTTTTTGCGACTTTACTTTGTTATCTTTTGATGTCGGGACTCCTATGATGTATGGTTATATATATAACTCAGTAATCGCATCTAGCGAAAGTTTAATTTCTTTACGCATTTAATGCGATATAATGAAATCATCCTAATATATGATGAGTATAATTTCACATATGATTAAAAATATGTATGATGGTTACTAATATAAGTTTTTTTTCTTTGTAGTATCATGGGCGAACCCTTGTCACTTGACCGTGTGTTCGACTTCCCTATGGATGAGCCAGAGCCGCATCCCGCGTATGATTTCTTTGCACCCGGGCCGTTGCCAAGTTATGCTGGTAAACCAAACAACACAAACGAGTGGATTAAGGCAGATGTGCCACTATTAGGAGAGATGGGTGAGCCTCTAGGAGCTGAGGCAGACGAGCTGATGGTTGGCCCGGTGGTCGATGAGATCGTGGAGCCAATAGTTGAGATGGAGGAGCAGATGGTTGCCCTAGTGATTGATGTGGAGGAGGACATAGCCAAGCTATTCGATGATGACGATTTTAGTGATGACGATTCTGAGGGATTCGAGGATGATGAGGAGGTTTAGGAGGTAAACGAGGAATGGTTGATGGCTCCCATCACACCACCTCCGATGCCAGTTATGCCCCTACCGAGCACTTACAAGGTAGGAGGTCCATCTACTGCTGCTGCTGAGGGAAAGTCTTTTACCCTCCAAGCACCTAGATTTCCTGTGTCTTCGCTAGTGATTGAGGATTTATGTACCCGCATTGGTAACTTGGAGTACGGTAAGGACAGCTAGTGAAGAAGGTGATCCAGGTGAGCGATGCTGAGGTGGCGAATGGCATTGCTATTAGGGAGATTGGCCCTAGGAATTTTGCTGTAGAGGGATAGGTACAGGTTATGGCGTCCCAGATGGTTCAGGCCGTGGGTAGACTGGAGCAGGTCGGTACCCAGATGGAGCAGGGTCAGCAGGCTACGACCCAGAGGGATGAGACGATCGAGGGATTGAGCCAGCAGGTGTAGACATTACAGGCCGCCGTACAGCATAGGGACGTGCAGATTCAACAGCTTCAGGCTTTGGTTTCCGAGATGAGCAGTCGCGAGAGTACCTTGTTGCAGTGCATTCTTGGGATAGATAGACGCCTTGTCGATCTAGAGAGGAGACCTCCGGGGCCTCAGTAGTATTGTTGCTTGTTGTTTTGAATTTTGGTTGGATTGTGACCATTTTGTATAGTCACTAAACTGCTAGTGCCAGTTAGTGAGGTCATGCTGCTGGGTGTATTTTGTTTTTTTGTAAAACACCACAGCCATTCGGATATGGTGGGATGCTTGTATTAGACATTTAGAAATCATTGTGATTGGATGTACCGATCTTGGAACCGAAGATTGTAATTCTTGGGGAAATTTTAGTTGTATGTGTATCACCCTCGCCATTATTATTATGGTTATGAAAGATTGTAGTTATTCTTGATCATGAGTTTTGTGTGATTATATATGTTGTTTCCTTGAGTGATCTTATTACTAGATTGACTTGACACGAGTGTTGAATGATTCCGGTTGGTGAACCCTTCGCACGTGTATGATACTGGCTTACATAGTCCATGAGTGGGTATTGTTTTTGATACTTGTCGAGACCCGTTGACCAAACTATATTAAATGATGTTTTGTAGATTGATGATTTTAAAACTGTGGATCGCAATAATGAATTTGTGTGTTGAACGAATGTCGTTGCGCGAATTGTACTGACTTTGATGTATAAACTGTTTCTGTAAATAATGGAAAAATGTGTTTTCAAATTTTATAAACTGACCCTGTGGTGTCAAACAATTTTTATTTTAATTTTTTTTAATATTTCTAAATGATGAGAATGGAGGATGGACTGATGCTACCTTTTTTTCTTTCTTTTAAAACAATCAAAAAAAATTTAAATCATTTTTTTATATATATACCGAGAAAATGACTTACGCGTGTAGCGTATGAAAAAGGAATGTTTTGACGAGGACGGGTATGACGTCGTTTGGTCCTCAATTATGCATAACTTGATCAACTTTGCGTAATTTAGGAAGAACCACGCTATGTCGGATAAATCGTCACTCTTAAAATGCTGGATAATTGGGATAAATGTTTGGGTCAAGCTTTCGGAAGGAAGAAATGTTTTTACTCCTACTACAGATTCTTGTACACGTAACCTTACTCCTATTGCTGCATGAGGAGAGTCTCATGTGAGTCGTTGTGACCGAGTCATCCCAAAGGGAAAATGCCAACGTTATTGTTCGGAACGAGTGTGTCTAGAAGGGAGCGAAGTCTAGTTCGTGGTAATATTGATCGACGATTGTTATGGAGACATGTGTCGAGACCAAGTGTGGTCGGTATGCTAGTGAGAAATTATAGAAGTGAGTCATCGAGGGTGTGAACCGGATGCCGACACTGAGAAGGGATCTTCTTGGAGTCGCAAGGTTTCCAATGTGGGTGGAAGCCAAGGTGTTTAGTTCCGAGGTTGAAAGTGAGGAATGGAGAAGACTTCTCCTACGTTAAATGTGTGTTGCCATTAATGTAGCAACCGATGGCCGTGAAGAAGACTTCTTTCCTTGAAATGGAAGGTAGTGGTAGTATAGCTGTAACTATAACTGGATCGTCGAGGACTAGAATAAGACACTAAGCGACCCCTGACTTAAAGTTAGGTGTAGTGGTCCTTACTCCTTGACATAACGACTTAGTGTGCGTATATAAGGGCGAAAATAGTAGAGACTCTAGCCGAGTGGCGACATCTGTTCCCATCCTGGAGGAACAATCAAAGTAGCTAACGCCTTAGTCGAATGGTATTGGATTGGGAATGTGCGAAATTGTCTCGACTTGATTAGTTGAGTCATCCAAGAATTGATGCGATGTGTTAGGACCGAGCCGATTGTGCTAGTCACCATGAGGAAACGTTGGAGTTTTAATTTCTGTAGAACGAGCCCATGATGCTTAATATGTGCTTAATTACACATATTTTATATCTAATAAAACGAGTCTCAATACATAGAAGAAGAAGTAGAAGTAGAAGTAGAAGTAGAAGTTGAAGTAGAAGTAGAATCAGAATCAGAATCAGAGGATCAGAGAAGTAGAAGAAGAAGAAGAAGAAGCCAACCACATCAAACTGAACTGCTTCTGTTCTGATGAACATCCGTTCAGGGGAACATGCAAGGAATCAACAACGTCTTCTCATGTATGCACATACTTCACACACTAACCATCCGAGGTTGAAAGCATACAATCCATCTCCATAAGGTAGAAGCGGACTTGAAGACAAGAAAGAAATAAATAAAGGTGAGATAAATACACATTTCTTCCCCCTGATTAATGCTATCTATCGAATACTTCCTTTTCTTCCCCTTGATTGCATTCGATGACCATCAAAAAAATCATAATCTGAGTACGCCCGAATATTCGATAGAAAAACCATGTGTGAAGTAGAATAAAGTCGGTTAAGCATAAGAATCAACTACCGATAAAGAACCTTTATTTTTCTCTTCACTGACTAATCCAATTCCAACCTCGCATTCTGTCGGCTCTCTGTAATGACCGCTGATGGAGAAAACTCAATATTACAAACCCGATACTGAAGCAACATCCCCCAAAGTTGTGACTTAAGCTTGTACTATTCGGAAGAATCTCTTGAAATATCCTCAACTATGTGAGTCACTACGCACTACAACGTAACTCCTTAAAGTGATAGCTACTTTGTGGATAAAAGAGAGAAAGAATCACAAAAGTAACCAGATATTCAAGTCTTCATGACAATCCTTATATGCTCGAACAAGTCATCTTCGTTGCAGAGGTAGAAAGGCTAGAAGATGAAATAAGTACACTTCCCCGTGACATATTACTTCAATCCCGAATAAGGAATAAGGAATCAACCCCGTAGCCATTTCTTGTGATTAAATCCCGAGAATAGCCTTTTTAACATTTTTCGTGAATCTTTGATAAGGATCGTTTTAAGCAATAAGTGATGTTTATATTTCGATTTTGTTTCGTTTGATGCTCTTGCAAGTCCAACGCCAACTGGTATGTGCTTAATTACACATACCTTTTACCTTTAAAAACGAGCTAAAATAACCAAAAACGGACTTTAAATGCCAAATATACGCTTGTTTTGCTAATTGTATTGTGCAGGAACGGATCAAAGAAAAGGACGAAAAACAAAGCCAAATCGACAAAACCGGACTCGGAATGGAAAAGCAAGGAAAAGACAAAGTCAAAGTCCAAGCCCAAGCCTGAAAAGTCAACCCAAGTCAACCCCGAGGCCAAAAGTCCAAAAATATAAGTTTAGGGACTAAAATTGTAAATCCCTAAACTTATATTTATACAAGAAAGGAGAGAAAAGAAGACAAGGGGCCAAACTGCCATTAATGGAAAGATAAACCACAAGGGCCAAAGCTGTCAAGTCCTAAGACTTATAACCATAAGGACCACGGGTGCAAAGAGTGTTATAACTCTTGGGGACTTGTTTTGCCAAGTCCCCAAAAGTATAACAAAACAAGGACGAGTGGTGAAATAAAGCATATCACCCTGAGGGACCAATTTTGCACAATCCCCAAACTATCACCCTGTCACCCCTAACCCTTTATAAACCCTTTCCTGCCCTTTTCAAATCCCAACTAACTCACGGGTTCACCTCACCCCTTTTACCCTGTAACCCCAATTTCCCCCATGGACAAACCTTCCCCTCCCCCACATGGATTGACATGTTGGCAATCCAAACCTACACAAAAACCCAATCAATTGTTTATATCAATCGACTTGGAGGCCAAGAAAAACCAAGGGCTGTGATATGCTTGACATTGCACTCTCAAAACAAGCACACTCACCTTATGTGTCTACAAAGAAACACAAAGGCAAGAAGACAAAGAAGACACAAGCTAGTCGTATTTTCCCTATTTAAGAGAATGTAAAGCCATTTTGGCAACAGTAGTTTTTATGTAGTGAAGAGTAGTTTTTTTTAGTTCAAGTGTAATTTGAAGTTAAGATTTAAAGTTTTTTGTACTTGTGTTCTTGTTTAATGAAAATTCAGTGAAGCTTTTTACTTGTGTTCTAAGTGTTAAGGGTTCTTAAAATCTTTTAAGTTTTCACTTAAGCTACCATATAATCTGTCTTATAAAACATTTTCACCAAACTTTTAAGAAAAATTCAAAAGGGGGACAAAGGTACTGTTCCATTGAAGCTTGGATGAATAAGCTATTATGGATGGCTTATTGGGTTTTAGCTTAGTTAAGCTTAATTATAAGCTGGGTAGGAAACTTAGAGCTTATTAGGTTCAAAAGAATCCTTTTTGAGAAAGGGATTAAAGGTACATTTCCTTCTAAAATTTTGCTTATTACTGTAGCAATAAGCTTATTCAGCTTATTTTTAGCTTATTTCTGTTTTAATGCTTATTAGTGTGTATCTATGCTTAAATATGCTTTCATATGCCTCTCATTTCATTTTTATACAATTTTAGTAAAACTGCCAAAAAATAGCTTAAGCTGTCTAAGCTTATTCTCATTTTTAAATGCTTACTAGTTCAGCTTTTTACTTTTTTCTTGTTTAGTATAGCTTAAGTAGGTTTAGACTTTTAAAAGTTTCAGTAAAATTTAGTTTTCATAAGTCTTTAAACCACTTTCAAAAATTAAGGGGGTGTTTGGGTCAACACTCAAAACGGGTCAAAATGGCTTTGTCTATGGGTTGAGGTAATTTAGCTAGTTTAAGCTTAAGTTTTAAGCTTGTTTTAAGCTGTTTTTAAAAGTTTTTTAAGGTTGAAAATTGTTTTTCAAAGTTTTTATAAACAACTTTTTAAACTGTGGTGTTTTAAGAAAACCACAAGTGCTTATTTAGTTAAGCACTTGGGTTTTTGAGTTAAGGATCAAAAAGTGTGCTCTTTGTGTGTTCATTTCAAGCTGTAACAAACCTTGGTGTCTTTTGACTTGGTAAGTCAAAACCACCCAAGACTTTTCAAGTGACAGTTTTAAAAAATCTAAAAGCCTTTTTCACTTTCAAAATTCAGCAGCTTTAAAAGAGTTTTTAAAAGTCAAAAAATTGGTGCACAAGTTGTTTAGCTAGAGTACTCAATCTGTTTTAGCTTATCTCTTTAATTTGAGCTTATTTGACAGCTTTTAAAAAGCTGTCAAATAAGCCCCTTGAGTTTAGCTTAAGTCTCCCCTGGTGCAAAGGGGTGACTTTAAGCCTTCTTTTCATAGTTTTTAAGAGTGCTTAAGCCCAATTACTTGGCTTATCTTGAGAGCTTATAAGCTATTGTATAAGCCCTCTAAGTTTCAGCCTCTAGGAAGTTTTTTTAGATGGCTTAATTTTAAGCTCAAATGAGCCCTTTCACTGTTTTTGCTCAACTTTAGTGTAGGATTGCTTATTTTTCTTTTCTGTCTTATTGAGCTTATTTAATAAGCTCAATTGACTCCTAGCAGCTTATTTTAGTAGAGTAGTTAGTTTTGAGTGCTTATCTCCCATTTTCTTAGCTTATTGGAGTTAGTAGATATAAGCCTTTTAGCCTTAAGCTTGTTTTTAGATTCTGTCATTTAAGCCCTTTTAGCAGCTTATTTAGTTTTAGCTTGTAGCCTTTTATTGCTTATTTAGGATAGTTTAGACTCCCCTTAGCTTATTTTGTCCAATCTTAGCTTATTCGACCACAAGTCCAAAATGACTTAGTTTTTTTTAGCCTTTAATTTAAGCATTCTGTCGACTTTAAGCTTATTTTTAAGCTTATTGACAGCTTTTCAGCAAAAGTTGTAGTTGACAAAGTTGTTAAGCTCCACGAGCTTAACAACTTTGCTTCACAAAGTTTTTCCAAAAAAAATAAAAGGGGAAAGACAAGGGAACCGGGTGAGCAAGACTCGAACCCGGTACCCCTCGATACGATCCCCTTTATAACACACACTTATACCGCTGCGCCCTTGGGTCTTTTTCGTTAAAGACTCAAGGGCTTTGGTATTTATGTGCGTTTTGGGCTATAAGCTTATAAGCTGTAAACAGCTTATTCGGGGCTTATTCATTAAGCAATTTTTTGTTTCTCATTTTTCGTAGGATTTATATAGTCTAAAGTATTTTTTGTAAAAATTTCAGAATTTTTCGTAATCATTTAGTATTTTTTACAATTTAATTTAGTTAAAAGTTTTAAAAATTCATAAAAAATACAAAAATTATCAAAAAAATATTTTTCTTTTTTAGAAAATTTTATTTTGTCATATAGTTTGTAGGAAAAATATAAAACTTTTCGTAGGGTCATTTTTACAACTTTTCACTTTTTAAAGAACGGTCCGGGTGCGGGATTTTGTCTTGACTCGTTTTTGGGTCAAACGAACTCCGTTTTCGGTCTAGTCTTTTTCATTCTTCGTTATTTGTCCCGTAGAGTAGTTTAGAAGTGAAAATTTCTTCGTAGGGTTAATTTTAAAGATTTTAGGTTTTTCCCCCTTTGTTCGGGATTCGTGCTTTCGTTTTTTAGCTTAATTTCATAATTTTTAGGTTTTTCTTAAACGTTTTTTGTTTATTATTGTTTAATTTAACTTCCTGCACTCTCAAATCATTTTTCTCCTTCAAACTCCAATCTTCCGACTGTATCGATTTTCCAGTACAGCCTCATTGGGGATAAACGACCCGGGAACATTCTATACTACTTCTCGGTTTTATCTCGGTATCATTGGATTGTGTTTTCAGATTACACTTACTATAGTATATTTTAAATATTTTATTATAATTATATAAATTAAGGTGTAGTTTGGACGTAGATCAAAACGCTACCTGTCTTCAAAGTATGTATCTGATGGTATGATAAAACGTTGTAATCCTAAACCAGAAAACTAACCATATTTAGATCAATGTCACCACGTACCGACCGGTTTACATTATGGGCCAAACACAACGAGCTAAAAACTCTAGACTCAGGTTTCAACTGACCGAGACGCCGCCAATAATCAAAGAAAGCACACGCTCAAGTTCACCTTTTGGTGAAGCATATCAAAAGACATAAATAATTTCAACAACACTGATGAGAGCCCTTAAACAACATTCCAAGTAGGTTAAAATTTTTCCGACATATGAGGTATCGATTTCATTTGACCCTTTCTAAAATCATACATAGTAAGTTTCGAATACATATAAGTCGATGCACAAGCACTACCAACAACACAATTGCCATAGTTTTGTTATACTTTATCTTGAAAGGGGAGACGATACTGCCATTATGGAATGCCCTAATCTCACATAAGCGACAGAGTGTAACTCATTTCTTTCTTCAACAAGATAAGGAAAAAACCATTAAAAATATGGAGTTAACCACTGAATCTCTAACGTCAAACCACCCTAAAACAAGTGGACAAGTGAAAACACTAACAAACGCTCTTAAAATAATTCTTTGAAAAGACTGTTAAAGGACAATCTCGCTATCTGGTCAAGAAAACTTGATGACGCGCTGTTGGGCTTTTCGTGTACATCTTACACAAACACCAACCGAAACAAACACCACACAAACTCCATATATGAAATAACTGCCATCTGCCAATTGAAATTGAACATCCTACCTTGCATATTTGGGACACAAAAAAACTGTAACCCAAATCTTATCACTGCTGTAAGAAGCCGAATGTTTCAATTACATGATTAACGAACAAAGACATCAAGCCTAATTGAAAACTCTACGTCTAACATGGCCAAGAAACGAAAGTCTGGCAGACAGGAAACTAAGGATAACAAAAGAATCAAACACTGGAAACAAAGTGTTGTTCTTGTCATTCAAAGTATCAAATTCAAGCAGCCGGAAGCTCAGATCTAGCAGGCTATGACCATACATGTATAACGATCAATATCCATCCGGATATGGTAGAACTAAATTGAAAAAATGGAAAAACGTTTATTGTTAACGGCCACCGACTCAAGCTATATCATAAAGAAGAAAAATTATAATTACCAAAGGAAGCAGTCACTCCCTTCCAATCCGAAAAGAATGAACTCCAAAAGCAGGAGTCTAGCTAACGACTCTCTTAAAAATTAAGCACTTCTCAGGAGGCAACCCGTGTTTTACTTAAGTGTGGAGGAGTCCCTCCTCCATACAATTCCACTTAATACTTTATTCCAAAACTCAGATCTCGATGGCTTGGACCATTTATATTGAAACACCAATACCCATCCGGATACGCCAAACTATATGGAAAAGATGGCAAGACTTTCATTTTTAATGGCCTCGACTCAAATTCTACCTTGATAAAGATATCGACGCCCTAGGAAGTACTGTTTTCCCTTAATTTTCCCTATTTTTAGTATTTATCAGTTCTCACATTAAGGGCAATGTTCAACTTAAGTGTGGAGGAAGAGTCTAATAGGCAAAATTAAAATTAATCATATCCCTCCATGTTTTCCTTGTAATCTTGCCAAAATTTTCAACTGATATTTTATAAAATTAAATATATATGCTTTTCTTCCTAAAAATTTAAAGTGTATACTCTTAGTAAGGCAAATCCAACCGGATTGACACTATAACTAGCACAAAACCATTCCACTAAAATTTAAGAATTAAACCTTAAAAATTCAGGTATCCACCTTTAATACCTAAGATAATTTTTACCTTTAGCTTGTTCGAGTTAAGGTTTGAATGCAATTACAAGTGTCTCATCCATCGTTACGGCAGTGTATTTGTAATTTGTCACCTTTTCTGGAGCATTGGTATTGGTTTAAAATTATATGAGTGAGCCGGTAAATTTTAAGGAGCTTTCAAGAACTTATATTTTGATATCAATTTTACTAACCCGCGTGAGGTTTTAATTTATAGACAAAATCATATGATAAGAGGTGAAATAAATCCATCGTAACTCCTGTCTCTGCAAGTACTCCCTTTAGTGCTAATTTGCTGAAGTACCTAAGTTGAAGAAAAATGATCAATAAAGAAGTTCTGTGCCAACCTTAGTTATCGATCATGAAAAAAGAAAAACAAAAAAAACAAAAACATATTTATATAAAGAAAGTTCAATGAATAAGGCTTAAGTTTTGGCAACATAGAATCATACATGTTATTCCACCCCTCAACATTATCACTTTTACCTCTTTAGATTTTTTGTCTAGGTGGCTCACGGCCGGTAACGGGCATGTTTATGTGTCTAGTACAAGCCTATGGTAGCTGTCTAGATTATGTCTGTGCAATTGAGTGACTTCATAAATATAAAACCCTATCGAGTGGATTCAAGTGAATATAAATTCAAAACACATTTCCCATGTGAGGTTCTCGTTATATGTCTATGCCTGAAAGTTATAAAAAATTATAAACACTTGTTTAAGTTAAAATTTTCTCCGCGTAACACGATAAAAGAATCTGTTTTTCTCGCTTTAAATCTTGAGGTCAAGCAAATACTAAGTATTTAAGGGATTTGATAACGCCTTAATTATACATGCTTTTCAAGCGGCGTTATTGTATCTATTTAATCAATTCCTCTGAACTTTTTGATACCTTAAAAGGCCATGAAATATAGTGCAGGTTCACTATGAAGACATCTCAAGCTCAAAGACTAAGACATAAGTATTTAACACCTTATGGAAGAAAAGTTTGAAGAAAATAATTATTAAATCCAAAAATAAAGCCAAGTACGCTGTACTTTACCCAATTACACCGCACTTCATGTCGAGTAAATGAAGGACAATTAATATCCTAAGTACGACGCACTTCTACATCAAGTACGCCGCATTTCATATCATCATTAAAGTTCTATGCATTAAATAACCAAAGTATGCCGCACTTCTCAAGGAAGTGCGCCGCACTTTTACCCCCAGCCAACCTATAAATTGAGAGGAAATTCTCTCAATTCTCACACATTCTAATACAATTCTTACACACTTCCCCAACAACAATCTTCATAAATTTCTGGAGTTTAGCACGAATTTCAGCGAAGAACGAAGATCATCATCATCATAGTATTTAGTTAAATAAAGGTTTCTATAACGAAAATAGTACTTTGTAAAAGTGTGTTTGATCCAATTCTCCAACCGAATTTAAGTTAATATTCTTGTTTTCGCTACTAAACTATTGGTTAATCCTGAAACAGACCCATAGGCCTGAGAGACTAAACTCTTAAATGACTAACCTTTCCGGTGGATGTTAATATAAAATTTAAGCATTTGGTTTCATTTCGATCTTATCAATCTTAAGCTTATTTTACAATCCTATCATATCTAATCTTGTTAAACTTGTTTTTTATTTTATTTAGTTTTTTTTTTTTGTTCCCATCAAATTTGACTATATACGGTAATAATGGTATAGGTTGTTTTTCCCCCCCCCCCCTCCGGGAAAAAAAAGAAACCCCCCCCCCCCCCCCCCCGTTATGCTCTTTATGATTTTAAAGATTTGTCTAAGATCTTTTATCAAAATTCCGGAATCGAAGAATTCACTTATGTTATTTGATAAAAAAAAGATTTGGATAAAATATAAACTTGACTATTTGAGTGACACATTTGATTTAAGTTAAACGACACGATAAGTCCTTATGTTCAACCAGTTAATTCGTAAAACGCTATTTCTGACGAGAAATCCCTTTATCGAATTAAATCCTATGTCGAAGATCGAGATTACTGCCATTGCTTATGAATTATATGAAGCTATCCGAGTAGTCATATCTCCTTATTATTGAATCTATCTTAATGTTATTAATAATTATTTTAAAATTTCTGATTATTCGAACACCTAAAGCCCAAAATCCACCACGGTTTTTACCTATAAATGTTATAATACCTACGTGGGTTTATACTTTTACCTGTGTGTGTTTCATCTTAAATCCGTAATTTTAGTAGTATAAATTTAAAGAGCTTTGAAACACATTCAATGCTTATGTAACTGCATTTGAAAATGGATTTCTTATTTGTAGGTCTTGTAAGTTTATCCCCTTTTTTTTTTTTCTACATGTGGTGTGAATTGATATTCGTTTAGGATCAAAATGTTTCAATGTGTCGTAATTGGTAAGTGTGTTGGGAGGTGGGGGGGGGGTTAAGAGAGTTTTTCATAGATTATTCAAACATGAGATTATTTGGTTGACAGTAGCATTTCTAATCTTTTTCATCGAGAATTGCTACAACATTGGCAATAAGATAGGTGATGAGAGCATTTCTTGACTCAAATACCTCGGAGTAGTTGTCAATAATTGATAATTAAGGGTTATGAAAAGGTTTTATGTGGTTTTGTAGTCTATAACCAGTGTTGGTGTGGATGCGCCAACGCGAGGTGGAGGTAGTGGAATGGGAACCTATTGGGAAGTCATCCATGTTTGAGTAGATGTCAATGTAAGATGATGAGGATCTTGTGGAAGTTCTGTTGAGGTTTAAATTCTTGGGATTGAAAATCTAAGTTGCAATGGATGAAAGAGATTTGTCCCCTCTTGTGGGGGAGATGGGTTCCTCACATCTCGTTTTTCCTTCACTTGAAAGTTTCAAGGTTGGCATATATATCTGAAGACAATACAATTCTCCATAGTGTTTTTCTTTTGAAGTAATGGTGAATATAGTTATTTGATGAACTAGTCATTGGTGAAAGAACTAGTGTTTAGTGAGCAATAATGGATGAGAAAATGTGATCATTAATGGGTTGAGGATGATGATTTAAAGGTTGAAAGTCTATATTATTTGCATATGGTTATTGGATTAATGAGTGTTTTATGGTTAATCCTAAGGTATAAAATCAAATTTAGGATCAAGTAGAATAATAATAGATAAAGTGTAAAAGTTTTAAAATCAGGAAAATTTCAAATTTTTGGCACCTGGTGACACACATAACGCACCAAACCACTGACAGTATCTACCATATGGTAAGATTCGTCGAATTACCGTGAAAAAAATGATTTTGAAAAATGGACAGGACCTATTTTTTAATAGCCGAAAATCAAAAACCACATAAGTCATGGCAATCACACCAAAACACAAGCAATAATCATAAAAGCATTAGAATTATCATAGCAAGCTCCCAAAGAAGTTAAGCATCTAAATATAAGCAATGCAATACAACATGACAAGTTTAAAAAAATACCCTACAAGTTGATCATAGAAGAATCCATAAACCATTTTTTAATTCAACGCCAACATGTGTTCATGAAACATACCTTCTTCAATGCCATTTTGCCATCCTTATGCATTGGCCTTGGTCAAGCTTTGAACATCCCCCAATTTTCCCTTTGGCTCTCCCGTCATGTATTCACAATTGGTAAGTCTCTTGAGTATGACAATGGGGAGAGTTTGTGTTAGAAACACAAAAAGTGTTGATTACATGGCTAATTTATCTAGTTTATATTGTGTAGGGATTAACTAGTGCAATTAGGGAAGGACTATGTATTAATAAGTACAAGCCCTTAATTGCTTCCTAGTCCCTCTTTCTTACTATAAAAGGAGGGATAAGGAAGGGTTAAGGGGTGGTGATTTCTCTTTCTTCTAATCTAATATTTCTTTCTTTCTCTCCTCCCCTCCTCTTTACACTCGTCACCCACCTCTCTTTCTACTCTCTCTCTAAACTTTCTAGTGTAGTATTTTGTATGATATTTTAATTTACATAAATTGGTATCAATCGCCATGGGATGATTTGAAGTGCTTTTCATGAAGAAAGTTATCAAATTTGAAGACTTTGAAGAACTTGAAGATTATGAAGACTATGAAGACTAAAAAGACAAGTTCTTGAAGACAAAGCCTTAACATTTGAAGAAAGTTGTAATTTTTAGAGATTTCGGAAGATAAAGTCTTGAACTTTTGCAATTTACTTTGCAAAAGTCACCCTAAAACGTGATCTACACGTTAAATTTGAAGACTTTTCGTGGTTTTCGTGATGAAGTTTTAAACTTTTGCATAAAGTTTCAATCTTTTTTGGTTTTCTTATAAAAAGATTCAATCTTTAAGCTAGAAAAATCACCAGAAACAACTCGAAAACAAAACCGGAACAACCCATAACCGACCCACATAGGTTCGGTCATAGGGTTCCAACCGAACCTCCCTTTGGTCATTAGCTTCGAACCGAACCTTGTTAGGAACACGAAAGTGTCGGTCGCTTCCATAGATAACAGTCGTTAGCTCGTTAAGTAATTTTTGGAAACTTACATAGTTAGTTTGCTAAGGCCCATGGATAAACCCATGCAAGCCCAAGCCCACATGCCATGTATAGGTATTTATACACCTCTCCATGCCTTGGAGAGGTGGTTGGTTGTTCATTTTTCACACATAATATTACAAGTTTACTTTCTCTCTCTAAGTGCTCATCCAACCCACTCTCTCTCTCTCTCTAGTTCTTGCATATAGTAAAGATTACTTGAATTCTACAATTGGTATCAAGAGCCATGGAGTGGTGTGCTTAGTTATTATGTTTGCTTTTGGTTCGTGAGTCTTCCTTTAAAAAAACACATATATTTTTTTCTTGTTTTCTAAGCTTAAATTACACACTAAAAGATCATCTACATAGGTAGCTTTGATCTAGTATCTTTGGATATAGGTGTGTATGCTTAGATTCATAGAAAAATCTCTTAGTTTTGTATCTTTTGTGTTCATTAGCTTTATAAAGGTCAAAATCTTGATTTTAAATTTTTCGACTTAAAAACCTTAAAGTTGTCATTTTTCTTGTCCCTATAGGCTTAATAACTCTTTTGGTACAAAATTTTTTGGAAAACAATCGTCAAAAACGTGTCTTTTTGAGTTTTGAAAAAATGGGTTTCGTGTTCGAACCGAACTAGTTTTAGTGTGTAAACCGATCTAGTAGATTTCCAGTTTGGACCGATCTAGTCACATTTTAGTTGAAACCGAACTAGTGTATTTTCAGTTGAAACTGATCTATTGTATTCTCAGTGGAAACCAAACCAGTGACTTGTAGTGTAAACCGATTTTTCCTGACATTTACAAGGGTTTGACCTGATCTAGATATTTACATTGAACGATCTAAATAATCATTTTGAAGCCGATCTTTATTAAAAAAAAACAAAAAAAAAAAAAAAAAAAGAAAAAAAAACAAAAAAAAAAAAAAAAAAGAAAAAAAAAAGAAAAAAAAAAAACAAAAACAAAAAAAAAAAAAAAAAAAAAAAAAAACCAAGACACACAAAAACGGATCACAAATCTATGTACTGTACATTGTGCAAAGAACAGCGTAACCAAATTCACTCACAAAGACTGCAAACAAACTTAAGATAGGTTACAAAACCGAGAGATCCAGTCCCTATATTCCTCTCAGTCTAATACTCTCCAAACAGTACCGAACTCTCACCTAGCAGAGTTATTTATAGTTCAAAACCGGAACTAGTCATTTCTCGTTCAAACACCGGAGTATCTAGTTGTTCTAAGTGATAACCGATCTAGTTAATTGTCTTTTAGTTGAACCAATCTATTTACATCAAACAGTTTAAATATTAGAAAAGTAGACAGCTTTGGAACCGAACTAGATTATATTTCTTTCCTTGACTTTGGAAGCCGAACTATTCAACGATTGAATCAAACCGAATACAACTAGAGACCACTCCCCCACATGTTTTCTCTATCACAGCACATACCCCACTACGGTTTATCTCATGGACAATTATAAATCCCGGTGAAACATTCAAAATTGCTTATTCCTGTTTAAAGTCAAGAATTTGTAAAATCCTGATTAGTTTCTTGAATTCCAAACACTCAAAAGACACATTTAATACATCCACAATTTCTCATTCTACCACAGATCGAACAAATCAAACATTACACCCGTAAATCTTTTTCTATACTCACTTATATATAACTGACAACACTTAGCTGAATAATATTCACTTCTCTCGGGCATCGAGTCCTAGTTTGTCAACAAACCACCGATGCTTAGAAAAACACTTGTATTACTTTACAGTGAGAAACAAGCTAATGCCCGAACTTTTAATACTATGAAATAGACCCTCATGGCGAGAAAATGCGATTCTTGCTTCTGTTAAAAAAAGAGACCCTATGTTTGACCAACCAAATATACAGTGGATGGTGTCAACAGTAACTAAAGTGAATATAACAAATAACTCCTCGCGAGAAACCATACAAGCCAGATTTTATGCTGACATCAAAGCAATAAACATCAATCCTACATAGCCATCTAACTAAAATATATGCTCTCATATTGGAGTCAATCAACTAACGATATAGCCAAGATAAATTATGAGGGAGAAAATCAAACTGCTCATTCCAATATTAATGCAAAGGCACGTCGTTAACTCAAGCAAGAAACGATCGAGTGAAACATAAAGACCCGATACCATGAATTTTGATAAGTTTTTACATACAATACAATTAGAGTACGTACTACTTCGCGAGTACTAACTTGAGATATACAAATCTTTACAAGATGCCACTGGGACGACAATTCTCAAGTCAATACCCCAAGTCTTTTGAATACTCTCCTGCTAGTATGGAAGCAAATTCCTGTCCCACTGATGTTTATAAGTTGTATGGTCAAAGTACGAATTGCATACACTCATAAGAGTCTCCCTGATCAGATCATGCACACGGTTTGGAACAAACAGTGAACGAAACTCTGATTACCCTCCTGAGCTTTAGATGTAGTATCTCACACACTATGATGCGAAGACACCTATCATTCCTCTACAATTCTCTATCATCACTCTTGACCAATAAACGTCCAACATCAACAAATTGTTTTCACCTTACAATCTTTACACCAATATGAGAGATCACCTGATTTTCTCGACATCTTTAATCAAATATCTACTCACCTCATCCAAGCCAAATTCTACATACAACACCACAAATAATATAACGCATCACACCATGCAATTCTCAATCACAATTTAATCACTATCCTAACCGACATTACAATTACTCAAACCACACCATTAGCCACACAATAACACCGCTCTTTATTCTCTCATCATCATCCATACCCTCAAATTTTAATTTCTCTTCATATTGACGGGTACTTATAAGAACTTTCACATTCAGCTCGAGAGGAGCAAGTAGAGAGTAACTCAGGGAACAAAGATTGTTTACTACTTGTTACATCTCTCGCAAAAAGAGGGCAGGACATTTATTGTCCAAATAAGCACAAAACAAGAGGAACAACGGGATGATTCAGGTTTAAAGTATAAAGTGTTGTTGGTTTCACAGCTCAAGCAAGTGGGTTCAACATTCTACATGACAGCTGAGGGAAACATGCATAGCAATTTTTATTTTGCTGATCCAGGAATTCCAGAAGGCGTCAAGCCACATACGAACTGTCCATTACCACAATGCTACATATTAAGCTGATGATATAGTGATTGCATATGACTCCTGATTGTGATGAACTCAAACACATGCCACAACGTATCATTCTAACTTCCATGGCAAATTTATCTCATTATGTTCAGATTCTCTTTGTTGAGGGTACACAATCATGATAATGTGAATTAATAATATGATTAATCAGTTGGTAGGTGATGGCCCATCTCTGAACAGTCGAATGGTTGTGAACCATTCAAAACTACAATAACCAATTACTAAGCAATATCAATCGTATTCCAAGTAATGTATTAAATCTCAAAAGGCAGCAGTCTTAACAAGAATTCTAACTATTCACTTGCACAACAAGATGGACAGTTGAATATTATACTGTGAGTACATCTGGAACAACAAAAAAACCCACTGTGCTAATATCACCAAAGTATAAATCTGGATAATAAAAGTCGTAAATGAACATATTTAACTAGCTCAGAGCTTGAAAGATATAAGGAACAAGTTAAAGTGTTGAATGAAAAGGAAAGATTGACGACTACAGATATGAGAAGAACTAAAAAAAAGGAGGTACACGAAAATTTTTGATTTATATAGTAAAGATAGTACATAATCTCCTCAAATTTCGATCGTGCACAGTCTGTAAATATTGATCATCGTAAACAAACTCTTTCAGAACATTTATAAGAAAAGGAATATTTAATGCAAATGGTTACTCTTCTCAAAAATGATTTTACGAAAGAAGAATCTAGAAACATTGATAGGGAAATAGCTTTAGAAAAGCGGTATCTAAACAGCTAGATAATGTAACATATCTCAAATTCTAGGTCATTTTACGACTCCATTATTCTTCACAACACAAAATACACATTTATTCATGTAGATCCAATAACCGTTTACTTTTAATTACTTTTAAAGCTAAATCGCGTAGACTAGAATAATCACCTTCTAAACGTTAAACGGACAACCAATAAATGTAATGTTCTACGGTCAAGCAAGTGTTATGAAATGTATTAGGAAGTACAACTACTAACTTTGACGTATTTTATTTTTATGGCTGTCGACGTACAAAGGCTTACGTTCGCAATGAAACTTACCGTTTCTCTACAGCACGACAATGTACACATCTAACATAAAGCATCCGACACTCCACCCATTACCTTAAGTGCCAACATTTAACCCCCCGACCAAGCCCCTCGACCACCCCCAACACCACCCCCTCACATCAACCGCCTCCGCCCAGAACAAAACCAATACATCGACTTTTAATCCTAAACTACAAAAATTATTAAAATCTTATATATAATATCGTAACCGCGATCTAGGCGCCGAATGTGGTAATCATAAACCAACTAGCAAATACTTGAGTTTCTTAATCTCCTAAAGTACATGAGTATCAATCCGTAGGTAATGATAAAAAAGAGGAACCTACACCAATATGTCCCAATTAGCTCTTTCTCTAAACCACACAGTGTAACCAACCATCACTTGGGACACTCTTCCACTTTATGCCCCTCCCTTGCCCACCTACGCCATCGCGACGCTACATGCACAAACCGCCATCCATACACATAACCCTAAAGATATATGTCTCACCATAGAGAATCTCGTCAAAGAATACATAAGACATCTTCTCTTCTCTTGTGCGATCTCATATAAGTTCTCATCCTTGTTAATTAAGAATGTAACTAAGTTGGTTTACACAGCAATAACACCATGTGGGTGATCCTACACTAGAAAAGAAACCCTAAAAACACTAGTAAGAATCGCCCCGAGCAAAATTTGGTTCTTACTGCAATAAATCCCCCTGAGCGCACACCCATACACGGAAAACTCACACCACCAAAATCTACACTACACAGAACCTCAACCATAACGACTCATCACACCCCAGCAACTACCTCCTCACTATACAAAAAGCACTCGCACCTCGTCTCTAGACGATGACCAAACAACAACAATACCGCACCCAGACCAACACCCTCCCCACACATACATGCACACATCCTCACACCCACAGCACATAACTCCCTCATCCAATCCTCACGCTATATCTTCTCCCCCATCTCAAAAACGCCGACGAAAGATTTCCTAAGCCAGAAATAATCTCCATACCAAACATAAAACCTTCAAATTTGAATATGTTACGACATTCACATATACAAACATCTTAAGATATCCGCGTCCTTAACTCAAAAACTCCTAAATAACACGTGCTTCGCGAGGGTATATTAATCGACACAAATGCACTGGCGGCACTACTCACACATTCTCACTCTCCAATAACTAAGAGTTCGAACTCAGCTACACCACAAGCATCAATCTCCCGACCTGCCGTTTCTCTCTCTCTCTCACTCTCTATAATCAACCCATCTACTACACACACGCCTATCTGTTACTCATAAACACAACTAAAGAGCTAGCGTTTACAATACTTCTCAACAATCTAGTAAAGCCGTACGACTTACACCCATATACTTGAGAGAACACACTACAGTCACAGCAATATAAAATCAAGAGTAATTTGCGACTAAATCATTTTAACATGACTCAATATTACATTTTTAGAGAGACTACCTCCTCTCATCAAATCGCACACACCACTTAGCATTAGCCTTTATAGACTAGAAAAGCATCGAGCAAATTCAACACACTCAAAATCGTAATAAGAGGCGATCAAGGCATCTACTAATCTCGAACCAAGTCCAAAAACGAAAAAAAAAATACTAACCAGATACAATTGTAATGGGGCTATAAATACATAGACAATGAAAAAAAGAAAAAAGCCACGCGAACAATGCAGAGTTTTAGTATTCGAGCACAAGGCAGAATTATGAGCATTTCGTAAAACTAAAATACATTCTTAGATATTTATTGATTCTCTCACACTCTTACACTATGCACACACACACTCCACATCACCTTAATGATTTGAAAACATAAAAAATCTTATAAGTATCACTAAATCCTAATTTATCATAACACAAGCGAAGCGGTGCCGACTTGGTTGACGATTGACGATGGAATATGATAACAAATAAATATGACTTGACCACCTTGTTTACTCTAGACGATGAGGACGTCTCTCTAGTACACTCAGACACACATGACATTATAATTAAGACAGAACGTATCTAATTATGGGTGAAGAATAGATAAAAGACGTCGGAGAGATAAAAATATAGATTGATTCTACGTGAGAGACTCACTACGGTATAATAAGATGATACTCTTTAATACATTCTTTAAAAACTTGCACTCTTAACAAGGAGAAATATCAATACGTGTACACACTCACAAGTTTCATAGATCTATCTGATTTCAAAACTGGGCTTGGATCTCTGATAAGTCTCTATATTCTATCTAGAATCAGAGACAGTTGGGTACTAGAGTATTTATGGAGTATGAAAGAGTAGACTCAATCGCTAACAAGCAACCGAGTGAAGTTAGGTTGTCTACATTACGAATTATTACAAAATGAGTATGCCGGAGAGCTAAGAATGTTAGATCTGAAACACCTGACTATAGCGAGAATAGTCTAGGCATAGAGGTAGGAGCAGTCTTTAAACACTATAGAACGTACGCACAAACAGATAGTTCTTGGTGGTAGTCAAGAAGAGTTATAATATAAGAATTTGCGACCTTGTATAAATCTACACTATCTGAATAAATAGCCTCACACAGGTATACTGTAGACACATAGAATTGTTACTTACCATTATCTATCTCTACATCACATAAGAAATTATCTTATCAATATGTTTTGTAGGAGAACAAAGTAATTGTCACTAGTAGATATTATGGGAAGATGAGTGGGGAAATATGATTCACGTAGTATCTGGAATATGAATGAAATTGGTTAGGTATAGTCTAGAGGGAAAATCTTGGCGATTAGCGAATGATGATCTCTGTGGATCTACAGGAGATCTCGATAATACATACAGTTGAATATTTTCATTTAACATATATGACAATAAAAGAGGCGTTGACACAATTTTTGGGATACTGAATGAGGATTAAATAGGTTATAAATCATATTGGAGACGTAATCGCGACGTATATGCTACAGAGGGATGTCTTATACTCTCTCTCAAGAGTACAAGAGGTATCGAATGGTGATAGTCATGAACAAAGATGCTCGCACAACAAAGTCTGTCAGGATAGGATTATTAAGGTGTTGGAGAAAGCTTCTAAGGCTAGAAATAAAATTGATTTCAGGATAATATAATGAAAAAAACCACCAAATTTAAGAGACACAGATCAACTCATACTCTACACAAAGATCCTATGTGCGAAGATAGAGGTATGTTGGTGATTGACAAAATTATGGGAAAAACGATGACTCTCTCTCTAATTATTACGTACATACACAATCTATATATATCTCTTGTAAGTGATTGTTTTTGAGAGAGATTTATTATTATTAGTTGGTGGTGGTTTTTGTTTGGGGTGGAGTGGAGGTGGGTGTTGAATGTTAATAGGTTTGAATGGGGGGGGATGGTGGTTAAATGTTGTGGGGGTTGAGGGGAGGGAGGAATGGTTGGGAATGTGATGATTTGGAGTGATGTTGAAGGTGTTAGAGTTGAGAGATTTGTTGGGGGGGTATTGAGGTGGATGGTAGGTTGGGGAGATGGGGGGGAGTAGGGTTTGGGGGGGGAATTGAAATTGTTGGGTAAGGGTGGAGGGTGTGGGGTGGTGGGGATGTGTTGGATTGTTGATATGTTGTTAAAAAGGTTGTTAGATGGGTAGGTTATGTGATGGTGGGAAAAATGTGTGGAGGATGGGGGGAGTGATAAATGGTAGGGGGGGGGGGGGGGTTGGTGGAATTGGGGAGGGTGTGAGTAGTGTGTGTGGTTGTATTGTGTTTTTAGTGATTAGTTGGGTTGAAGTGTTGATAGAATATTTGGGAGAGTGGTTATATGGATTTGAGGGGTTGTGGGAGGTTTAGATGTAGTTGAATTGAATTATGGTGGGTGTTGGGGGGTATGGGTGTGGGTTGTGTGGGGGGGGTGTGTGGTTTTTTTGTTGGGATTTTGTTGGGGGGTTTTGTGTTGGGGTTTTTTTTTTTTTTTTTTTGTTTGTTTTTGTTTTGTTTTTTTTTTTTTTTTTTTTTTGTTTTGTTTTTTTTTTTTTTTTTTTTTTTTTTTTTTTTTTTTTTTTTTTTTTTTTTTTTTTTTTTGTTTTTTTTTTTTTTTTTTTTTTTTTTTTTTTTTTTTTTTTTTTTGTTTTTTTTTTTTTTTTTTTTTTTTTTTTTTTTTTTTTTTTTTTTTTTTTAAACAACGTATAGGTTTCGTGCATTTAGGGTATACGTGTTAGTTTTCATATTGGTTTCCATTCTTGTAATTTAAACGCAAACGTTTAAGCCTTAGCTTGATATTAAACCATGTTTTACACATTATTAACTATCCTACACACACACGAACGTGAATATTAATTATATGATATGTGTACCATGCATTGGGGTTAAACCTAGCATGGGTTTGAACCATGCATGTTCACACTCTCGATAACATGTAAACACACTTACGTGACCCAAGCGACCTAGATAATGGAAATGTGAGGAAAACGAATAATATAAATTTAACGAGTTAGGGATTGACTTACAAAGGTCCTAGCGATTTGTTTCGAGTTGGAACGTGTAGAATGACAACCCAATTTATTATACATGATAGTATAACAAACCCAATCTTCAAAGCTTATCAAATACCCAAGTCTTGGTTCGTGTACCCTCTTATGATTTTGTATGAAGACTCTAGCACTAGTTGTATGTTCGAATATTAAATGAGGGTGCGTGTGGGTTTGGTTATTGCATGACCCGAATGTAATGAGAGAAAAATATGGATGGTTTTGATTAAGAGAGTATTTAGAAGTTGTAAGAAGTGTTTAAGGTCAAGTATAAGTGTGTATATATAGGCTTATGAATTAGTTAGTTTCCCTAGTCCCTAACTAAACCAATTTCATGCCCTTAATAGTGGTTTTGAGGTTTTCTAGTTAGTCACACATGGTTTCTTGCTAAACCACTTAGTACATTCTTAATTACAAGATATATGTACAAGATTTCTTAAGATTTTGACAAAACTAATGTTATTGTTATGTTGTGTTCTAGCCACGGCATCAAGGAGGGCAAAAGGAAGATCAAATGGTTATTACACAATGTATAATGAGCTAATTTGGGACAATTAGTACCTTCTTTAATTACCTAGGATTGTACATGTACTTAGGAGGTAAAACAAGATTTGCTAGTTGGCTTATGTTCCCCACATTCGGCCCTAATGTTACTAACATAAGATTTTAATAATTTTGTTGTTTAAAGGAAATAAAAGTATGTATTGTTTGAGTCTAGGTAAGTCAGGTTAATTCAAGAGGTGTGTCTAGAGGTATTTTATTGCGAAACGTAAGCCTTTTACGTGACCCATAAAAATAAAATACGCAAAGTTAGTAATTGTCTTCCTAATAATTTCATAACACTTGCTTGACGTAAACCTTAATTTATTTGGTGTCCGTTTACGTTAAATGATTATTTCTAGTCTACGCGATTTAGCTTAAAAGTTAAATTAAAAGTAAACGCGTATTGGACTAAAATAAATAGTGGAGAATAATCGGAGTCGTAAATTGACCTGACATTGAGAAATGTTACAATTATCTAGCTGTTTGATCCGCTTTTCTAAAGCTATTTCCCTATCAATGTTTCTAGATTCTTCTTTCTTAAAATCATTTTTGAGAAGAGTAACCATTTGCATTAAATATTCCTTTTCTTTTAAATGTTCTGAAAGAGTTGTTACGATGATCAATATTTACAGACGTGCCACTGAATCTGACATTAATCTTTACTATAAAATCAACATTTTGTCCCTCATCCAACACTTTAACTGTTTCCTTAATCATTCAAGCTCAAGTTAAAATATCAATTACCTTTTATTATCCAGAATTTATCTTGGTATAATGATCAACATGGGGTTTAGTTATTCAATCACAGATAATATCAGTGCATCTTGTTGTGCAGAAGAGTTAGCATTCTGAACAACTGCTTGTTGTGATTTAATCACATACTGAGAATAAGGAATTATATTGCTATCACTGGTTATTTTAGTCTCTGAATGGTTCACAACATTTGACTATTCAAAAGACTGCATCACCTGCACAGCTTGATTAATCATATTGTTATTCATATTATTATGATTGTGTACCTCAGCGAGAGCATCTGAACCATAATGAGATAAATTCGCCATGAGAGCAACTTTTGCAGTGTTGAGTTCATCACAATCAGAGTCATATGCATCCAAATCATCAGCTTGATAAGCAGCATTATGAGTAATGAAAGTCTGTGTGGCTTAATCTTCTGCAATTCTTAGATCTGCCAAAAATGCTAGTTCCTCCTCATGTAGAATTTGACTGTTTGCTTGAGCTTGCACCAACAACACTTTATCCTTAAACCATAAATCATCTCGTTTCCTCTTTGGTTTAGTGCACTGTTTGGACATGTGTCCTTCCCCTTTGCAGTTGTAATAGATAACAGTCCTTTGTTTCTCAGAGTTGCTTCCACTTGCTCCTGGAGTGTATGTCCTTATAGTACCCGCAGCTAAAGAAGTTTGTCTCCCCTGAATTAGTTGTAAGGTTACTCTTCCATTATTAATGGTAGCTTGTTGCCTAGGGTTTGATGAATTCCTCAGCTGATTATTGGTCGTGGGGTAGCGGGAAGTGACAACAGCAGTCAAAAAGGACATCATGTGATTGATGGCATCAATGAGATCATTACCTTTCTGGAAAACTAGAACAATGAGATCCGAGTTTGGTTGGAAAAATTCAGGTTGTTGGTTAACTGTGGGAGCATATTCCAATTTAAGGATGGATGATGATGGAGAATAAACGTTGTGGTGTACAGATGATTGATAATCGTTGGATGGATAAGTGATTGAAAGAGGTGTTGATGATTGATGAGTTGAGTATTGTTAAGACTGATAAGGTGAACCATATTATGGAGACTGATATGGTGAAACTTGTTATTGAAATTGAGTATTTTGGTATGAGTTTTGATGAGTTTGATAAGGAGACTAGGTCATCTGATGGGTTGCAACCAAAGCAAGAGGATCTGAGTTGCGTTCATGCATTAAACGAACCTCATTTGCATGAAATTCATGTTGTCCCAAGTAAGCATGAAGCTGATCAATGTTAGTTGTGTGCAAATCTCAAACCAGTTTGACATCTGTCATAAATTTGCTCCATTCAGGAGGAAGAGTATTCAAAAACTTGGTGTTCACTTGAAATTGTTCTAGTTTCATATTATAGATGTTCATGTCATTGAGTAGCAGTGAAAATCTCAAGTAAAAATCACGTAGTGTTTCCCCCTTCTTATAAGTAAACTTATCGAATTCATCATAAAGCTTACACTCTCTTTCCTGTTTCGTCAGTGAATTTCCTTGCATGAGAAGTTGAATTATTTCCCATAGTTCCTTGGCGACTTTATGATTGCTAACCAACGCATAGACCTCAGGTGGTAGTCCTTGGAGAATGATATTTGTTGCCTTGATATCACAATCAGCTTGAATTGCTTCCGTAACAGATAACTCAGAATATTTCTTTGGTCTTGTCACTCCATTTTCCTTAATTGAAGGCCAAATGAGTATACCATTTTCAACGGATTCAAGAATCATTCTTCCATGTTGTCTATTCATCATGTATAGCTCCATTCTGCTTTTCAAGAATCTTCCATGATATTTTCCAACATAGGTGGGACGATTGTCTAGCCACCGAAAGAATTGCTTTGTCTGCAAGATGGCCTTCATTGTAACAATTTGTATGTTAAAAGATTTCTTTGTTTGATCGGACGATGGTATAGAGAAAGAAATTGGTTGTTTAATTAAGTTGTCATCTTAAGTGTTATAATTTCTTTTAAAAAATTAACGGGGGGATTTTAAATTCTTGACATTACTGAGAAAAGTAAGTTAATGTTTACGGGATTTTATAAGTCAAAGCTCGATAAACCGTATAATTTGGAAATTTGAGTTGTTCGGTTTGGGTTGATCTCACGACTTGGGTTGTTTCGAATTTTGGTTGGTCGTATCAGGTTGTTCAACTTGATTTGTTTCGACTCAGGTTGTTCGACTTGATTGCTCGCTCACAGGGATGTTTGACTTGGGATGTTCGACTCAGGTTATTTCGACTGAGTTTGTTTCAAACTCAGGTTGTTCGTATTGTTGAAGTTGTTCGACTCAGATTGTTCGACTTGAGTTGTTCGACTCAGGTTATTCGACTTGAGTTGTTCGACTTGGGTTGTTCGACTTTGGGTCTCTTTCTGTTCGACTTAGGTTGTTATTGACTTGAGTTGATTCGGACTCAGGTTATGCCCCGCACGTCTCCTCGCCCCTCCGCGTCCCCCGCCGTCGACTCAGGTTGTTCGACTTGGGTTGTTCGACTCAGGTTATTCGACTTAAGTTGTTCGACTCTAACAGATATGAGACTTAAAATTTTTAAAACACAAAAAGACACATTTTTGATGGTTGTTTTGCAAAAATTCTTGTACAACTAGTGTTTCTAACCCTATAGGAACAAGAAAAATAGAAACTTTAAGGTTTTTAAGCCGAAAAATTAAAAATCAAGATTTTGTTCTTTATAAGGGTTTTGAACACAAAAGATGACCAAAAATGAGATTTTTCTTGATTCAAAGCTTGTACACCTATATCATAAAGATACTATATCAAATTTACCAAGGTAAATGATCTTTTAGTGTACATAAATAGCTTCGAATAAGAAGAAAATAAATAAAGAGAAGGACGATTTTTGCAAGAAACACACGAACCAAAAAAACTTAAACACAAAAACTGAAAACACCACTCCATGGATCTTGATACCAATTGAAGAATATGAGTAATCTTTAACAACAAGAACTAGAGAGAGAAAGTGGGAAGTAAGGATGTATTTTCTAGTGAGAGAAAGTAAAGAACATAAAATGCATTACTATGTGAAAAGTGAAACATATAACCAACCAACCACCTCTCTAAGGCATAGAGAGGTGTATTTATACTTACAAATGGCACGTGGGCTTGGGCTTGCATGGATTAATCCATGGGCATTTGCTAACTAACTATGTAAGTTTCCAAAAATTGCTTAACGAGCTAACGACTGTTATCTATGGAAGTGACCGACACTTTTGTGTTTCTAACAATTGAAGAATATGAGTAATCTTTAACAACAAGAACTAGAGAGAGAAAGTGGGAAGGAAGGATGTATTTTCTAGTAAGAGAAAGTAAAGAACATTAAAAAGCCATTACTTATGTGAAAGTGAAACATACAAACCAACCAACCACCTCTCTAGCTAATGGAGACGGTGTTGTAATTTTATCTTACAATGTGGCACTTGGGCTTGGGCTTGATAGATTAATCCATGGGCCCTTTCTAACTAACTATGGAAGTTTACAAAAATTGCTTAACAGCTAACGATTTATCTATGAATGTGACCGACAATTTGTGTTTCTAAACAATCTCCCCCCTAAAGGAGGTCACACTCCATTTTACAAAAACATTAAAACTTCCGCCCCACCTACTATGCTTTATTTTAGTCTTGAGCTCTTAACTTTAATCTTTACTTATGATTTGATGTTGTGAGATGTGTCTTTAGGTTTGAGCTTGTTTCCTTATCTTGACTTGATAGTGTTACTTGAACACTCTTTGAGGTTGAGATCATCAACCAAGCATAATCTCTTTATGTCATCTTGTAAACTTTGTCATCTTGTGAACTTGTGACTTCTGGACCGACATGCTCATAGCTTTCTTGCTTGTTGACTTGAAAAGCTTTAATATTGCATCTTTCTTGAAATTCTTTAACTTTAACACTTCGTCACTTCGAGAAATATGTTCGGTATTAGTGTGACGGAAACTTCTTTGAAATTCTTTGACTTTAATACTTCGTCACTTCAAGAAAGACGTACGATATCAGAGTAGCAGAAGTCTTGAAACATGTACTTGAGCTTTCATGATGTCTTTATAGTTGTCGGTCGGGTATGAGCATGTGGTTATAAATCTTGTGAGTCAGCTAGAATCAGGTACCTTCACCTCCATCTTTAAGTATCATGCATTAAAACAATTAGCAATAAAGCGAGAGGACGAATATGGATTTGTCATTCGCCCGTGTTTGGTTAAAGTAACCTTCAAATCCGTGAGGATTGACCTGTGATCAGGTAGATTTAAATTAAGAAGAATCTCCTTGACAGGATTTCCAGTTGAAGTATTGAGTCTTTCTAACACATGTGTATCAGATTCATCAAACTCTTGTTGGGTTTAGACCATGTCTAGCTAAATGGTTGATTGAACCAAAGTTTAGATGAGACAGACGTTGGTGCCATAGCCAGGACTTAGTCTTTGAGGCATTTGACAAGAGACATATAGGAAATGACACCATCATATCTATAAGAGACGGTGTATACAAATTGTTGCCTCGAGATCCAGTCAATAGATCAACACCTTCTAGATTACGAATGAAGCAGGTGTGTTGACAAAAAGCAACTTCAAGGTTTGAAGCACATAATTGCCCAACGGAGAATAAGTTGTGTCTAAGTCCTTCTACGCAGTAAACCCTTGATATCGTAACATTCCCAATCTGATAATCACCATATCTCAATATCTTTGCCACGTGATCATTTTCGAATTTAACAGTACCCAAAAATTAATTGACGAAATTGGTGAGCTGAGAGCGATCTCCGGTCATATGCTTGGAGCAGCCGGAGTCCAAATATCAAAGAACAATTTGGACGACCTGCATTCATCAAGAGAGGAAGATGGAACATCGGAAACTATGGATCCCCAAGATGGACTGGGTTCCTCTTTGTTAGCATATACAGATTTAATAACCTTAGATTTGCTAACATGAACATTAGTTTTAGATTTCTTAGGTTTCCTTGAGTAAACCAATGTTACGACAGGCTTAGGTGTTTCATTTTCTAAAGCAGTTGGTTTCCTAAGGGGTACTTCAGTAGTTGTGGTAATCCTAGTTGAAGGGCACACATTTGCTACTATAGTGAAGGTCCGACCAGTAGGTCTCCAAGTGTATCCTATATTTGTGAACACTTTTCCGGTTGGTTTCCAAACTTTTCTCTTTGAATTCTTCTTAACAGATTTAGATTTTCTACGAGCATTCACATTATTGATAAAATCAAGAACACACAAATCATGATTATCAGTAAGCATGCAACCATTACACTTAACACATTTAAGTTCAGAATTCGCATTAAGCTTGGAATGCTGCACATTAGCAGATCCTTTAGGTGCAACAACACATTCTTTATTTTTCAAACTAGATTTAACTTTCCTATGATGGGCTTCTACTTTATTCTTCTGAGTTCTACTTGGTGTGTGCTGAATCTTATCTTTCTTTATATTGCCTGAAGGCTGTGATTCGCTAGCACTAGTAGACGGTTTTACTCCTGTAGAAGACAACATAGGTTTGTTAGAAACTAAGTTTGATGAAGAAGAGATTTTTGTGTTTGTGTCTCTTGAGGATATGACGAGCTTAGTGAATCTAACTCTTTTGTCCTTGTTCTTTGGGGTCACAACCACTAATTTTTTATCAGAATTGTTAATACTAGGGCAGGTTTGTCCGACTATTATAAGCAACTCCTGAATTTGTTTGGTATACTTACAAGCAGAGTCTAATGATTCATTTAGAGGATTTTGTGATTTTCTTTGTTCCACTATCTCCCTAAGAATCATAACTTCTTCCTGGGTGTGCTTAAGGTAATCAGAGTGAGCTGACCTATTATTTAACAATCTATGGTTTAAATATTCGACATCAATCTTAAGCATCTCTGGATCAATAGTGTGTTTTGTAATAGTGTGTTTCGTAATAGCCTTATCAACTAGAGCTTTTCCTTTAACTTTCCTTAAATCATCCTTGAGAGCTGTAATTACCAAAACTTGTTCCTGAAGACGAGCATTTAAATCTGAAATTTCCACAGACTTTAGATTAACTTGATTAATTAACCCCTCACATTGTTCTTTTGATCGAATACGTGCTGGTTTAATCGAGTCATAAAGTTGCTTATAGGTTTGTTTCAAATGCTCATTCTCCGCAATAAGCTTTGACACCCTATGATCCAATTCAATATTTATTGTTTCAATCTCCTCTAAGTCCTTTTTAATCTTATCCTCATTCATTTTTCCACTTAGAGATTTAATTCTCTCTTTCAACTTCTTTATGGCCATGTCTTCCTCTTGGGACTGAGCTTTCAATTCATTCAATTCAAACAATTGATCAAAACTTAGAGCACTTTGATTTGAAACATAATTTTCCCTTTGAAAAAAATTCTTGATTAAGTTGATTATTAACTTCTAAAGAGATGCAATGGTTTTCAAGAGTGGTAAAACTTTTAAACAGTTTATCGTAATTCTCTTTTTCAATGAAATCTGATTTGTTGAGAAGCTCAATCTAAATTTTTAGACACTTTTCACATTCATGCCCTTTCACAGAAGCATTATCCATAGAAGAATTTACAATTATGTTCACAATATCTTGGCTTATTACTTGTTCCAAGGGTCGTTCATTTTCGTTCAAAACTTTGTTCATTTTAACTTCAAATGTTTTCGACTCTAAACGATGTTGTTCCACAGCCTGTTCCATTTGATGAAAGACATTTTGGACTTCAGAAAGTTCATTAATCAAATATTGATCGAATGTATTAAATAAGTCATTCAGAGCTTTTACAAATGGAATTATTTCATCCCTAAAACAAGCTTTTGTATGTTCGAACCCCCACGAGCCCTCAGTGATAGCTGTGGTCGTGGTTCTTTCTTTGACAACCACATCAAAACCAGCAAGATGGTGTTTAAGTTTCTTCAAACTCGTATTAACCATGCTGACTTTAGGAAGTTCTTTTGGAACCTCAACTTTGGTGGGTCTACTAGAAAGAGTGGATTCTGGAGAATTCACAGAATTCTGAGAGCAAAAGGCTTGTTCAGCAGATAATTCAGTTTGTGGAACAAATCGTGTTTCAAAATCTTGAGAAAGTTGGTTAAGAACAACATAATCGACTGGTTTAGTGTTAACTTTCTTTTCGAACATCATAGGATCTTTTTGTTTTAAAAGCATTTTAGAACGACTCTCTTCAGCAAGCATTAGGGTCTCTTCAGAGTCAGGAATCACAATAGCACTCGTATTCTTAATGACATTACCATCATAAAGCTTTGGTTCCAACTGCTGAGCTTTCTTCAGATAGAAAGGATTTTGAAAACCTAGAGCTTGTTTAGTGGTATGATCATAGAAAAACTGAGGTTTCGTCAACATGTGAACAGTTTGTGCGGATTGATCTCTTTTAAAAACAATATTATCTAGCTGTTTAATCCTCTTTTCTAACGCAATCTCTCTATCTATGTTCCTAGATTCTTCTTTCTTAAAATCATCTTTGAGAAGAGTAACTGTTTGCATTAAAGATTCTTTTTCTTTTAAATGTTCAGAAAGAGTTTGTTTAAGACGATCAATCTCTACAGATTGTACACTTGAATCTAAAATGTTATCATTACTCCTTAAATCAACATTTTGTCCTTCTTTCAAAACTTTAACTTGTTCCTTATATCTTTCAATCTCAGCAGTTAAAGTATCATTGACACTTTTATTGTCCAGATTTATCTTGGTATAATTAACTACTTGGGTTTTCAGTTGTTCAATCACAGATAATGTCAGTGCATCTTGTTGTGCGGAAGAGTTAGAATTCTGAACAGCTGCTTGTTGTAATTCAATCACATACTAAGAATAAGGAATGATATTGCTATTACTGGTTATTTCAGTCTCTGAATGGTTCACAACATTCGACTGTTCAGAAGACTGCATCGCCTGCACAGCTTGATTAATCATATTGGTATTCATATTATTATGATTGTGTACCTCAGCGAGAGTATCTGAACCATAATGAGATAAATTTGTCATGAGAGCAACTTTGGCAGTGTTAAGTTCATTTCAATCAGAGTCATATGCATCCAAATCATTAGCTTGATAAGCAGCATTATGAGTAATGACAGTCTGTGTGGCTTGACCTTCTGCAATTCCTGGATCTGCCAAAAATGCTAGTTCTTCCTCATATAGAATTTGACCGTTTGCTTGAGCTTTCACCAATAACACTTTATCCTTAAACCATAAATCATCCCGTTCCCCTTTGGTTTAGTGCACTATTTAGACATGTGTCCTTCCCCTTTGCAGTTGTAACAGATAACAGTCCTTTGTTTCCTAGAGTTGCTTCCACTTTCTCCTGGAGTGTATGTCCTTGTAGTACCCACAGCTAAAGAAGTTTGTCTCCCCTAAGTTGGTTGTAAGGTTACTCTTCTATTATTAATGGTAGCTTGTTGCCCAGGGTTTGACGAATTCCTCACCTGATTATTGGTTGTGGGGTAGCGGGAAGTGACAACATCAGTCAAAAAGGACATCATGTGATTGATGGCATCAATGGGATCATTACCTTTCTAGAAAACTAGAACAATGAGATCCGATTCTGGTTGGGAAAATTTAGGTTGTTGGTTAACTGTGGGAGCATATTCTAATTGAGGGATGGATGATGATGGAGAATAAACGTTGTGGTGTACGGATGATTGATAATCGTTAGATGGATAAGTGATTGAAAGAGGTGTTGATGATTGATGAGTTGAGTATTGTTGAGACTGATAAGGTGAACCATACTGTGGAGACTGATATGGTGAAACTTGTGATTGAAATTAAGTGTTTTGGTATGAGTTTTGATGAATTTGATAAGGAGACAGGGTAATCTTATGGGTTGCAACCAAAGCAAGCGGATCTGAGTTGCGTTCATGCATTAAACGAACCTCATTTGCATGAAATTCATGTCGTCCCAAGTAAGCATGAAGCTAATCAATGTTAGTTGTGTGCAAATCCCGAACCAGTTTGACATCTGTCACAAATTTTCTCTATTCAGGAGGAAGAGTATTCAAAAACTTGTTGTTCACTTAAAATTGTTCCAGTTTCATATTGTAGATGTTCATGTCAATGAGTAGCAGTGAAAATCTCAAGTAAAAATCACGTAGTGTTTCCCCTTCTTATACGCAAACTTATCGAATTCATCATAAAACTTACACTTTCTTTACTGTTTCGTCAATGAAGTTCCTTGCATGAGAAGTTGAATTATTTCCCATAGTTCCTTGGCGACTTTATGATTGCTAACCAACACATAGACCTCAAGTGGTAGTCCTTGGAGAATGATATTTGTTGCATCGATATCACAATCAGCTTGATTTTCTTCCGTAGTAGATAACTCATAATATTTCTTTGGTCTTGTCACTCTATTTTCCTCAATTGAAGGCCAAATGAGTGGACCATTTTCAACGGATTCAAGAATCATTCTTCCATGTTGTCTATTCATCATGTATTGCTCCATTTTGATTTTCCAAGAATCATACATATCCTTTTCCAACATAGGTGGACGATTGTCAGCACCCGAAAGAATTGCTTTGTCACCCAGAGTCGTCATTGAAAATTTTGTATGTTAAAAGATTACTTGTTTGATCGGACGATGGTATAAAGAAATTGTGTTTAATTAAGTTGTCTCTTAAGTGTTATAATTCTTTAAACTACATGGGATTTTACAATTCTTGACAAAACCGAGAAAAGTAAGTTAATGTTTCACGGGATTTTACAAGTCAAAGAGATAAACCGTATAATTTGGAATTTTAAGTTGTTCGGTTTGGGTTATTCGACTTGGGTTGTTCGACTTGGGTTGTTCGACTCAGGTTGTTCGACTCAGGTTGTTCGACTTGAGTTGTTCGACTCAGGTTGTTCGACTTGGCTTGTCCGACTCAGGTTATTCGACATGAGTTGTTCGACTCAGGTTGTTCGACTTGAGTTGGTCGACTCAGGTTGTTCGACTTGGGTTGTTCGACTCAGGTTATTCGACTTGAGTTGTTCGACTTAGGTTATTCGACTTGAGTTGGTCGACTCAGGTTGTTCGACTTGGGTTGTTCGACTCCAACAGACACGAGACTCAAAAATTTTAAAACATAAAAAGACATCTTTTTTATGGTTGTTTTGCAAAAATTCTTGTACAACTAGTGTTTCTAACCCTATAGGAACAAGAAAAATATAAACTTTAAGGTTTTTAAGCTGAAAATTTTAAAATCAAGATTTTGTTCTTTATAAAGGTTTTGAACACAAAGATGACCAAAAATAAGATTTTTCTTGATTCAAAGCTTGTACACCTATATCCTAAAGATACTAGATCAAATTTACCAAGGTAAATGATCTTTTAGTGTACATAAATAGCTTCGAATAAGAAGAAAAAAATAAAGAGAAGGACGATTTTTGCAAGAAACACACGAACCAAAAAAACTTAAACACAAAAACTAAACACACCACTCCATGGCTCTTGATACCAATTGAAGAATATGGGTAATCTTTAACAACAAGAACTAGAGAGAGAAAGTGGGAAGGAAAGAAGTATTTTAGTGAGAGAAAGTAAAGAACATGAAATGCATTACTATGTGAAAGATACAACCAACCAACCACCTCTCCAAGGCATGGAGAGGTGTATTTATACTTACAAATGACACGTGGGCTTGGGCTTGCGTGGATTAATCCATGGGCCTTTGCTAACTAACTATGTAAGTTTTCAAAAATTGCTTAACGAGCTAATGACTGTTATTTATGGAAGTGACCGACACTTTTGTATTTCTAACAATCCTTTAAAATGTTTAGGTTTTTTATGTGTTAATTATGTGTTAATTATGTGTGCTATATGTGATCTATATCCGTTGCATAGCTCATAGAATATTAGTGTAATATTAGGGTTAATGATTAACCAATTCCTACAACATCAAATTTATCAAGTAAGTCTTTTGCCTTTTGAAGATTCTCTTTTACCATACTTTTCGTTGGAAGTTGTTTAGGAAATTTTTTTGATGGTGTTGGTTTATCAACAGATGGAAGTGGTGCTGACACTGGTGCCCAATAGACTTGTTCTGCAGACAACTGTTTTTGTGGTCTAAAATACTCATAGAGTTTATTCAATTTTGAATAATCAATCAGTTTATCATTATGTTTCCCTTGTTTTTTTTTCATTTTTAATCGACTCTCTTCAGCAGTTATCAGTGTGTCTTCAGAATCATACACAGAGATTGGATCATGTTTTTCAGTTAATGCCTTTGCATTATACAACACAGGTTGTGCCCATTGAGCTTGAGTGAGATAAAAAGGATTTTGATAACCTAAACCCGTTTTTCGAGTATTATCATAAAATCGTTAAGGTTTGGTCAACATATGCATTGTTTGAGTAGTTTGACCCACTTTGTAAACAATGTTTTCAAGTTCTTTCTTTGCATTTCCAAATCCACAATTTCACTGATGTTCTTTTCGTACTTTTCAAACGACTCCTTTTTGTGTATTTCAAAATCATTTTTGAGAGAATTATTCATGTTTATCAAATTTTCAATTTGTTGTATTTGGATAATAATTTATGATTCAAAAGCTTCCAATTTTTGATTTGGATCAACAATGACTGTGCGTAATTCAAAATCTAAAAATGCTTCTCTCTTTGACAAAAATTCTTTAAAATTATATTCTTTTTCAAAAGTTTTGACTTTTTCTTTGTATCTTTCAAGCTCACTGGACAATGATTCATTCATAGACTTAGCCTCTTGATTTACTGTGTTACAAAGATCAACTTGACCTTTTATTTGTTCTATTACAAACAATATCATAGCATTTTGTTTTGTTCAGGAGGAGGAACATATTGAGCAGCATCATTTTTAAAAGTAACCATATAATCAGCATACGAAATAACATTACTGTCACTCGTAAGTTCATCACATGTATCATTATTAGAAACAATATGTTCAATATATTCCGTCTTTTGAACATCAAAATTAATCACATCATTCTTAAGATAATTGTCATAATGAGGTACCTCAGAGATTATGTCTGAATCATATGTCGGACCAACTGTATCACCATTGACTGATCCTGCAGAAGAAAGACTTGCCATGAAGATTGTGCTTCAGTAGCTTCATCATCACAATCTGAATCATATGCATCAACATGATATGCATTAAAATTTAATGCAGTGTGCAGCTGAAGATCCTTATCATCATCATCTATGTCTTCCAACCTATCAGCCAAAAAATCTTGCTGGTCTTCATGTAGAATAACACCAGCTTCTTGTGCCTGAGCAAGTAACATCTTCTCTTTGAGCCATTCAGCATCCTTCACCCTCTTCTTTGAAGTACATTGCTTGGCTATGTGTCCCTCATCTTTGCAATTATAACACTTGATCACTTTTGATTGATTTGCATTCACATCACCTACATTGTTGACACCTATCATTCCTGTAGCTTGACTCTTTCCAGTGTTAACCCCATAACTCTAAGACTAATGTCCTTGAATGTTCTAAATAGTAACTCGGCCATCTTGAACAATAGCTTTAGTTCTTGGATTCAACAAAGTTCGGAGTTGATTATTTGTAGGTGGAAACTTGGAGTTCAAAGCTGTACTGAGAAACATCATAGCTTTGTTGAGACTGGCTATTGGATCATCAGTTGGTAGGAATGATGGTACAACAAATCTAAAATCAAGTTGTGTTGTTAATTTAGGTGGTTGTTGTTAAGCAATTGGTGGGTTATAGTTTAGTTAAGAAGGTGATTGAATGAATTGTTGTTGAGATGATGGTGTGAGTGGTTTATATGATTGATATGGATAATACTCAGCTGGTGATTGTAATGTGATCTTGAACTGCTGTATGGTGGAGGAGGATTGTATTTGTCAGCAAGTAAAGCAAGTTGATCTGGATGTTGTTGTTTCATTTCTCGAACTTCTTTCGCATCATTCTCATTTTGTTTGAGAAATGCATACATATGATCAAAATTGACCTTGTGCAGATTTTTTGCTTGTTTAGCAGGTGTGACAAACCTATGCCACTCTAGCTGAAGATGATTCGCAAACTTCGTATTGACTTGAATGGGGAACATCGTCATCTTGATGATATTCATGTCATTGATCAGCTTAACATACCTCCAGTAATACGAGTGAATCGATTCTCCTAGCTCAGACGTGAACCTATCAAACTCATCATATAGCTTTGACTCACGTTCTTGAAGTGTATGCTCCATACCTTCCATTAATTCTTTGACCTGGTCCCATATTTCTTTAGCAGTTTGAAAGTGGTTGATAAGAGTGTATATTTTGACTGGCAACCCAAGGAGAATAATTTTAGTTGCTTTGATGTCACAATCTTATCGTATCTTCTTAATTGGAGAGAGATCTGCCACCATTTGTGCTCGTTTTACATCAGCAGCACCATTAGCACCAGGAATGGTAATATCTGCTTTGAGTTTAAACGGTCTATTTTCGATGGAATCAATCAACATTTCCTTATTCTCCTTACCTTTGATGTAAAGCCACATACGTGTCTTCCAACTATCATACATGCCTTTCTCGAGCATCGGGGTCGGTTTTTAGCACCCGCAGCAATAACATTCTTAGCCATTGTCGTCATCGTTATAATTTGATTACGAAATGATGGTAATAATGATCGTTGCAATGATTAGGAAGTGTTATGTTGTGTTATGTGTTATTTGATTTTAGTGATTTAGTGATAAAGTATGTTGCTTTTGATGTTTTAAGTTCTTTTAGTCCGTAAAGTTTTGATCTTTGAAGTCTCAAAAGTCCACAGTAAGTTAAATCACAAATTCTCAGTCTAAATCGCAAATCAGAGTCTTAAATCGCTTTTGATGACTTCAACCGCAAATTAGACACTTAAATCACTTTTTAAGACTTAAATCGTAAAACTGACACTTAGATCACTTTATAAGACTTGAATTGCAAAACTGAAACTTAAACTACTTTTTAAGACTTAAATCGCAAAACTGAAACTTAAACCACAAAATCAACTCTAACACTTAAACCACAAATCCAATTATAACACCTAAATCGCAAAATGAATTTAAAATTTAAACCGCAAATTCCTTAATTCTTAAATCTCAAAAACTGGTTTCGCAAATAAGGTAAATCACTTTTTGCAAGAATCAAAAATGAGAAATAACGTTTTAAAGTTAAATCATAAAATTTTGTTTCGCAAAAAAGCTATTCCACAAATTTTGAGATCTCAAAAATTATCTATTCGATCTAAACCGCAAAAAGCAAGTTTCAAACCGCAAGAATATATTCTTAGATTCGAAGATTTGCAAAATATGAATCTACACACCCTTTGCCCGGTCCTTACGATTGGTTAGATCGATTAGACCAAGTGTGTAACCTCGAAAATCACAAAGCAACTTAAATCGCAAATGGAATTTGCAATTTAGGTATTCCTCATAATTTTATTCCTCAACTTGACTTCTGCGATTTTGGCTATTCCTCAAATTGGATTTTGGGATTTAGTTCATTTGTTCAAGAACAGTGAGACGTTTTTGCTTGTAAACACACACAAAACACCACTAAATCATCCCATGTGCTCTGATACCAATTGTAGGATATACAATTACCATATCATAATCATGGAACAAGATAGAGCTTAAAAGAGAGACAGAGTGGGAGAAACTTAAAGAGAGAGAGAGAGAGATTAAAGAGAAAGTATACAAGATTAGATTAGAGAAAGAAGAGTTTCAACCAACCCCTCACCCTTACCTCTAACCCTTCTTATATAGGAAAGGGGGTGGTACATGGTAAGCTTATGGTAGGGTGAGGGGTACATAGTGCATAGTAAAGTAAGTAACAAGACTCGATGATGCGGTCATCGTAGGACTTCAACAAGAAATTTTACAACTCTCTAGGCAGAGCACCTAACCGTTGTAGTAGTATTATAGGCAAGACTCGGGGTTGTTATCGTTCTCTAAGGGAATAGGTTGGGAAGGCTTGATCACGGTCTAACAGAATTCTAAGGGCTGAGAGAAGATTATTTTTGTGTTTTTATATTTATAAGAAAGCAGGTAAATCTATGGTTTGAGAGGTTGGTTTGATAAACTAATAACTAAACTAATTAATAAACTAATCTACTAGTGATAACTTTATGATAATTGAATGTAGTTACTTAATCATGCATTACTTATCAGATTGTTTCTTGTAATCCTATTGCCTTGTCACACTTGTGATGTAATGTGTAAGTATTTCCTAGGTTATGAACGAATTACACGAATCCGTCATCTATTTAATATTTCATTAAGGCAAAGCATAAGTAAGGTAGTATTAAGACTATTACAAGGCCCCTAAGAATATATTAAAGGCGTGTGAAATACCTTAAGAGGGATCAACCATATAAGGGGCAAGGTAGTATGAAGACTGTTACCCTATGGTATCCTTTCTACGCACTCGCGTTTCCCTAGATGTGTCAACAGCGATACAGACAAAAGTTGGTTTTATAAGGCCTAACGCGCACATTCATCAACAAGAAGCAACAGTAAAAGGATCTACAATCCGACTTTAATGTAATCATAAGCAAATACAAATGAGGGTTTAGCCTCGCATGTTATAAAGAAAGCAAGAAGATAAATCAATTACACAACACATACACATATTGAATGATTAATGATAAATAACCTTACTTGAATTAAAACATGGATCCAAGGTAGTACAATAGGGTTTTGAGGCCTTAAAAATGACCTATGAAGCTGCTACAAGGACTAGGGTTCGTCTTCCTAAGTTATACAAAGTTATCCCAAAAGTTACACACTAAAATCCCTAAAATCGGTTTTGTATATATAGAGATATCGCGGCGACGGCGTCGCTTTATGGTCCTGACGTCGTCGCTACGTAGATGATTCTAGATCCTCTTTAAGTCAGCCACGTCCTGACGCCGTCTTTAATTTCCAGACGCCGTCACTGAATAGATCATGACGGCGTCACTTTATGCTTGCGATGCCGTCTCCACGTTTTGTAAGCAATACTTCTTCAAGGATTTGGTGTAGGTCCGTAATCTCGTCCGTTTCTTCTCCGAATGAGTCCAAGTCACGTGTATTTCCTAATGCCATCCAAGTGCTAAAAACCTAAAAATAAACGATTAAGCACATAATCTGGGCATATTTGCATGATTTAAGGGGTTAAATGACCTCGAAATAATGTATAAAATAACACATCATCAAATACCCCTACGCTTTGGATTTGCTTATCCTCAAGCAAATGGGCTTTTCTACCTAGACAATAGCAATATGAGGGTCATTTAACATACTCTTTAAAAGTATTTTACAACACAACCTTCTAGACCTCGTAATTAAAAGCACGAAAAGCATACACTAACACCTCACATAAGTGTTTGTGATTCTCTCTTTCACTCGGGTGTATAATAAATTATAACATAATGGGGAAACGAAAAATCAACTCTCATTACCTGTCATAGCATATAAATTACCATAGGCTTGGTAAAGGATCAAACCTCCATCATTGGGCGCAAGCATTATTCATTACTATCTAAGAGGTCTTTTAAAGGGTTGTGGGGTGTAGGTGTAAGATAACATATAATGGAAACGGAAACGGATGATATACATTTGGGTGGCTTTGGGTGAATTTGGAGTGGAAGGGTTAGCTAATTATTCATACGAATACACGTTGGTTTGGTTGCTAAGCCGAAGACTCGGACAAAATATACAAACTCTACACAACTCTACATCAATCTCTTTCTTTTTCTTTTATCTTTTTTTGATAACATTATACGTCACATAGGGCTTATTAGATGCACCACTACACATGAGCTTTTACATACTTTAAAAGCAAACTATTTCTTAGGACCGAATCGAGATGGATCAACTAACATGGAGGCTTATTGAGCTCTATTGGGGGTATAAATACTTCTTCCAATTGCTTCATAAGATGATATACTATGTATTCCCAATCGTCCCAAAACAGTATTTATAAGGATAAGGACTTAGAAACCGTGTACTCAAATAATTAACTTGGGTTAAAACAATAATGTACTAAAGGTGAGTACATACAAGGTAGGCTAAGGCGATTTGGGTGTAACAATTGGTTTAAGGGTGACAATGCTCTTCATTAATAGTCTGGCTTAACCAAAAAATTATGAGAACCGTGAAAAAAGATAGGCTCAAAGGGTTGTACTAGGGGTATCCTATACTAAAAATGAGTGCATGGCAAGGGTGTGGGATAGTTACATGATCGGTGTGACCAAAATAACAATTATGGTTAAAAATGGGTTATTCCTAATGGCCTCTTGTCAAGCAAAATCCTCAATACTTACTATGCGGTCTCGGAATGCATCACAAAAATAAGTTTTAGAATTTAATATACTACCGGTACACTCATATAATTTAATGCCGATACCAATGTTCCAGAAAAGGCGACCTAGATCATACATACACATCCGTAATGAAGGAATAGATACATATGTCTGTATTCGAACCTTAAGTCGAACAAGCTAAATGTATAAACTATCTTGGGTATCAATAATGGATACCCGAATTCCTAAAGTTCTAAAGGCGAACCTCACATTTTTGGGGTGGAATTTTGAGAGTTTTTGCGCTAATCATACACATTCCTATCCATGAGACGCTATTAATATTTGGTTTTCGTCGGTATGTGTCATAAAAAAATTTAAAACTTTGGGTCAAAATTACCTTTTTATGCTATGTTTCGATATATTACTCATCATTTTAAGGAACAAGCAAATGGCAAATGAAAGAATACTTTCTAAGGCTTATTTCCCCTACAATTAAGTTGAACATTGTCCCCAATGTTCTATAGAAGTACTTGTAAAAACAAATAAAAGGAAAAGAAAACAAGTAAAAAAAACTAGTACTCCCCTGGTTTGCTCAATAACGAAGAAGAAACATGCGATAACTGGTTAAATCGTCCTTCAAGAATTATCCAATGAATTTCTAGAACTTCTAGCTTGCTTCTCATCAAATATATCCTGTAATCAAAGACAAAGACAACTACGCCAAGCATAAAATTGGCGGGATAGATACATATACAACAAGAGTTTAGGGTTTCGACTCTACGAAAGCAGTAAAGATAGGATGAGAGTAATGATATAATCATAGGTTTTTCTGCATGTTTACAAAAGAATTAAAGATTTTAAATATTGCACATTTGTTTTTCAGCAATACTAGAAAAAAATCGAATTTTTACATAGTTGGAGACGCGACGCCGTCAGGATAAAATCTGACGCCGTCTCTAGCGTCTGTGAAAATTTCTTCTTCGTTTTTAATGAGAAATTTCTTGCACGCAATTTTTATAAGCCAAAACTGAAGAAAGCACTGCATAAAAACCTAGAGTTAGTCATTACAATCATATGACTTGGAACTGAAGCGAATTAATCTAAATAATTTATTTTAAATGTTTGAATTGGGTTCTTAAAACCGGATATTTCCCCAACACTTATTTTGATGCAAAATACCTTTGATTGCAAATAAGACGAAGTTACAAACAAACAAAGCATGATTACAACTAATTCAAAACTATAATAAAATCCAAAACCCAAAAAAAAAAATAATAAAGTTAAAACACAAGACACTCCTAATATGCGGGAAAAGTAAATATTGGGTTGCCTCCTAAAAAGCGCTTTTCTTTATTTAAGAGTCTTGTAGCTAGACTCGAAGTCACTTGTCAAGTGTCGTAGAAGTGGTCCAAGTCGATGATTTCCCTTGGACTTTCTCTTTCGGAGAGCTTTCTAGTGGTGGGGATTGACTGTAGGGTTTTGGTAAACTCCTCTCCGTCTGGATCGATCAGTCTAATCTTGGCATGCCATGCTCCATCTCCGTCTTTGGGTGGTTTGCCCTAGTTGATCGGGTTTTTAATTAGGTCCTCCGATTCCCACATATTACTCTTAAGGTTAATGGGTATGGCCCCTAAAAATTCTACCATCTTTCTAAACACTAAGGTATCCTTAAAAGGATTGAGCTCGACATCTCTAGCAATTTCCCATTCTCTGGGTAAATGGCAATCTAAGAAGTCCTTCCTAGCATAATAAGAGGGTTTGTGAGGCCCGCCTCGATCCGAGCGTGGCCGTGGGTTGTTGGAATTCATGTTTTCAGCGTGGTCCAATAAGGTGCTTCCTCCTCACCAAAGCCGACTCCTTTTACTCTGAATACCAACCTCGTGATTCCTTCTCCTACCGCTATTTTTTCCATCATACAATCTATAATTGCGTTGGCGGAAGCTAGGAATCCTCTTCTAACTTAGGATGGGTCTCGGGGTCCTTCTTCATATCAATCACGTATAAATTATTTAATAGTTTTAGTTTTCCTATGTGGACTTCTACGTCTTTAACAATCCCAATGTGGTAGGATTTGGTTCCACTAGCCAACCCAAAGATATGGTCAGTCTTGTGAGATTTCATAAAATTTAGGTAAATAATATAATCTTATTTTATTCCTATTTTTACCTGTATGTTAAAATTTTTATTTTTTACTGTTTACTCTACTCCTAAATTTTTATTTCTTTGATTATTATGAGTTGTCCTTTTAGCGCGTAAGTCTGTATGCGCGTTCATTAATAATTATAAAATTTTATATTCTACCCGAGGATTTTCTAAATTTTATTACTTATGATTTTGACATTATTTTGCTTTTTACTATTTAGCCGATTAGTAATTCTTCGTTTTTTATTTTAACTTGAGCCGTGTTAAGAATTAATATCCGTTTCGTACCCTACATAATTTAATTTTTCAAAAATGTATCCCGAATGAGGTAGAACTATTTTTATTCTAATCGTTTTTACTCTGTGATTCCGCCTTAATTATTGTTATATTTTATGTTTATACTTGTTGATCTCAAAACTACCCACTTATTCTATATTTATACCTATAATTACTAAAGTTTATAAATAATAAAAACAAAATTTGTGACAAAACCATCCTAGGGGTGGCGTGGCATAACAAGATTATGAGTCTAAGACACATGTCTTAGTTAATTGCATGTGTCCTCCATCTAAAACCACTATCACACATCTCATTATTCATTTTTCTTGATAAAAATTTATTTCCTCCCATTTGTCTCTACTTCTTGCCGTACCTAATAAGCACACCAACACCATTTTCTCATAAAAATTCCTAGTTAAATTCTACTCTAGTTTAAATCTTCCATGTTGGCCTAGTTATCTTAACATTTAAACACTATCAAAACCATCTTTATAAGAGGTGTAGGGGCTGAATTTTCCTAAGTTTTTGGATGGTTTATGCATGCATTAGTGATGATGATGTAGTGGGATTTTGGTGATTTGTGGTCTTGGTTTTTATTGGTAACTTTTGGAGTTGGTCGAAATTTCTTCCAAATCTTATTTAAAGGTGCATTTGTTTGACTTTATTTGTGTCCATGTAGTAGACACATAGAGATAACACCTCCCTTTGGCCTCACTTTAATTGCTATCATAGATTGGGATTTATGGCCGTTTCCGTGAAGGGTTAAAAATCTGGAAACTTTCTATTTTGGGTAACCAGGGGTAAATCAGTCTTTTCACATGGTTCTGAAAACTTTTGAGAAAGTAAGCCCTGCATTTCTGAAAATTAGACTCAAAATGCTTTCCAGGGGTGAAAGCCTTGTATTTTTATCATTTACGGATTAGGAGTTAGAGGTTCGGGTAGTCGGGTAAATTTTTAGAATTGGGAAATTTACGTATAGACTTGAAATTTAAAACGTATAGATTAACTTTGATAAAATGGGAGTTAAGGGGTAAATTTTAACACATGTCTTAATCAATATAAGGTCAGGTTAGACTTGAGTTTTTGAGTGAAAATTTCTTTGAAAATGCTAGTGCAATGTCATGCTTATTTTGGACACACACCTCATGAACACATAATTATTTTTACGTATAGATTTATATTTTTTAATTAACATGTCTAAGACGCACATTCTTTTAGGTGATCCTTAGAGGACTCTTGCTCGGTTGAAGATATCATTACTTCTGACTTTCTTTTGAAATTCTGGTGAGTTCATAGCCTTTTTATTAATTACCAAATGTTTGCAAAACTCTACGGGATGAGATTTCATGCCTGATTTACATATTGGACAACAAGTAATTTGAAACTGTTAAGCTTATTTCCTGACTTTTTATTGCCTAAGAGTACCTACTTTGCCATTTAAGTCCCCTTTCATCATGAGCCGTTAATTACTATGAGTAGTAAACGCGAGTGTTGTAGATAGATCTATCGGGACTGACAATCCCCGTCTGGGCTGTGGTTTCTAGATAACCATTGACGCATTTAACATTTTGAGGTATTTCGTAGGATGTTTGGCAGCATCTGTATCTGTTTTGGGCTATACCTCAGAGTACTGGTTTGATTACATTTCATTACATGTTAAGGTTCGGTGTCATGAGCTTAGGGCAATAATGTATATTTCCTTTAGACTTGGTGAATCTGTTTCTCTTGTCTACAAATACTTAAATCTTGTGGTCCATGAAATTATTACTACTAAACCTATGAATTCACTCAACCATTGTGTTGACGTTTTTGCATGTTATAATCTCAGGTAATAATGTGCGATTTCTAGATGGAAGCCCGCTTGGATATCATGAAGACAGATTTTGTGTTTTCCTTTATTCGATGCAAACTGTTAAACTTATTTCTCTAAACTTATGTCATCTTTTGAACTGTGTCTTTGTTTAAAAAATTTATGTGCTGGGACCAAAACTGCAACTCTGATATTTAAAATACATCAAATGTAACTTATTTAAAATGCCCTCTTTGAGGTCGTTTCCTATATCTTATGTATTATATTATGACGTGGCACCCCAATGTTACCATTCCGCTGCTAGTCTGATTTTGGGGGTGTTACAGATTGGTATCAGCGCCAGGTTATAGGGAACTGGGTCATTTTACAAAACCTAGTCTATAACCAAAATTTTTAAAGATTTTCTTTTTTTTAATTTCAAAAATGCAGAATCCTTCATCGCTTATTTGATATCCGTGCGCGCAACTCCCTGATCCTTATTTACTTCCTCGATTATCGTTATGGTATTACATATATATCTTGGTTTAATAATTCTATCTCTTTAAGTCTATCTTTTGACGTATTGTTATTTATTCACGTCAGTCAATTATAAATATTGACCATTCTGATTATTGATGTTTATTATAAAAGCATCACTATTAATTTATAAAATTTTAATTTTATAATTATTTAAATAATATATGATTATTTATATCATTCTTATATCTCCTTTCTCCATTATTATCATGAACCATGACTTTGGATACCTTTACAAATTCTTAACGAATTGTGTATTTGTATTGCCAGAATCATGCCGCTTAAAAGATTGAAGAAGAAATCTATTAAGAGATTAGTGGAAAAACGTGTGGCTAAAGCTATTGATGAATATGAAAAGACTAAGGCCAATTTGGATAATGCCGGAAGTTCAGGAGGGGAAAATCTGGAATCGTTGGGGGAACTAGTGAATGTGCAGGGGTTTTTCGACAAGACTTTTATGAAATGGAAAACCTCAAATCTTTTAAGCGAACAGAGGGGTGTTGTTGGTTTTAAGACGTTGGATTAGATGAAAGTTGAGCAAGTGTTTGAAAATTTGCAAGTGTGTGCCAGAAGAAGATAAAAGTTATGTTTGTTGTAGTTACTTTCGAGGTCGAGCGTTAACATGGTGGAAACAAAATGTGCACACCAAGGGTAGTCAATGATAAACATATTCCTTGGGATCCGAGTTCAAGTCTGATGTTGAATTCTGAATACATGCCCAGGCCACTTATAATCCAAGGATGGAGCAAGAGCTTTGGACTTTGACTTTGAAAGGAGATGACATCGAGGCATACAACAATCATTTCCATGAGCTGGCTTTGATGTTTTTCAACCTAGACAATAGCAGTATTATGGTCATTTAACCTACTCTTTAAAAGTATTTTACAACACAACCTTCTAGACCTCGTAATTAAAAGCACAGAAAGTATATACTAGCACCTCACATAAGTGTTTAGGATTCTCTCTTTCACTCGGTTGTATAATAAATTATAACATAATAGGAGAAACGGAAAATCAACAGTCATTACCTGTCATAGCATATACCATAGACTTGGTAAAGGATCAAACCTCCACCGCTAGGTGCAAGCATTATTCATTACTATCTTAGAGGTCTTTTAAAGGGTTGTGGGGTTGTGTAAGATAACATATAATGGAAACGGAAACAGATAGGATGCATTTGGGTGGCTTTGGGTGAATTTGGAGTGGAAGGGTTAGCTAATTATTTACACGAATACACGCTGGTTTGGTTGCTAATCTAAGACTCGGACGAAGATATACAAACTTTACACAACTCTACATCTATCTATTTTCTTTTTCTTTTCTATGTTTCCCTTTTTTAAATAACTTAATACATCATAACATGGGGTTTATAACACGTACCCCTATACTTGAGCTTTTACATGCTCGATATTTACAATCTAACTAATGACCCGGTTTGAGGTGGATCAAAATAACATGGAGATCATCTAACAAACATATGGGGGTATTGATTTAACTTTTCTTCCCCATTCTTCCGCGAAATAAATACTACCATGAATCCCAATCGTCCTAAAATAGTATTTACAAGGATAAGGACTTAGCAACCGTGTACTCAATAATTAACTTGGGTTAAACACAATAATGTACTAAAAGTGAGTACATACAAGGTAGGCTAAGGCGATTTGGGTGTAACGATTGGTTTAAGGGTTAACAATGCTCTTCATTAATAGTCCGGCTTAACCAGAAAATTACAAGAACCATGAAAAAGGATTGGCCCGGAGGGTTGTACTAGGGGTATCCTGCACTAAAAATAAGTGCATGGCAAGGGTGTGGGATAGTTATATGATCGGTGTGACCATCATAACAATTACAGGTTTAAAACATAGGTTAATCCTAATACCTCTTATCAAGCAAATCTTAATACTTACTATGCGGTGTCGGGACGCATCACAAAAACAAGTTCTAGAATTTAATATACTACCGGTATACTCATATAATTTAAACCCGTCTCTCCAATGCTCCAGAAAAGGTGACAAACCACATATACACATCCATAACGACAATAATAAGATACACCAACTTGCATCACGATCCTTAACCTGCGAGAAAGCAAAGGTATAAACAATCTTGGCGTTAATAATAGATTACCCGTCTTATATCCAAAAGATTCTAAAGTGAGAACCTTCACATTTTAGGGGGAAATTCTAACCGATTTTATGTGCTAGTCTATAACATTCCTATCCAAGAGACGCTATTAAATACTCATTTTTTGTCGTATGTGTCATACTTTATTTCTTAATTTGGGCAAAATTACCTTTTTTTTACTGCAATGTTTGATATATTACCCATTATTTTAAGGACAAAGCAAATGGCAAATGAAGGAATAGTTTCTAAGGCTTATTTCCCCCTACACTTAAGTTGAACATTGTCCCTAATATTCTATAGAATTACACATAAGAATGAATAAAGGGAAAAGAAAACAAGTAAAAGAAACTAGTACTCCCATGGTTTGCTCAATAATGGAGAAGAAACATGTGATAACTGGTTAAATCATCCTCTAAGAATCATCCAATGAAACTTCCTAAGAACTTCCAAGCTTTTTCTCATCAAATATAACCTGTAATCAAAGACAAAGACAACTACATCAAGCATAAAATGTGCGATATAATAATATACAGTGTAAAATTAGGGTTGACTCTATAAAGCAGTAAAGATAGGATGAGAGAATTGTTAAACTCAGGGTTTTGCAGGTTTATAAAAGAATTATAACTTTCTTAAGTGTTGTACAAGTTTTATTTTCAAAAGTACTTTAAATTTTTGAGTTTTCCTGTAACTGGGCATTTGACGCCGTCTGGAATATCCTGACCCTGTTACAAGTGTCGTGGTGACGGTGTCACATGTAAATCGTGACGCCGTCTCTACACTCTGTGAAAACTCATTTTTCATTTTTGATGAAAAATTTCCCGCACTCATTCTTATATGTTATTTTCCTATACAAAATGCTGCATAAAGACCTGAGAATTAACAATTCAATCATATGACTCGAAACTAACGCGAATTAATCTAAACAATTTATTTTAAATGTTTGAATTTGGTTCTAGAAACCGGATAAGTCACCTACACTTATTTTGTTGCAAAATACATTTGATTGCAAATAAGACGAAGTTACAAACAAACAAAGCATGATTACAAGCTAATTTAAACATAATAAAATAAACAATAAAGAGTTAAAACACACGACACTCCTAATATGCGGGAAAAGTAAATATTAGGTTGCCTCCCAAAAAGCGTTTTATTATTTACGAGTCTTTTAGCTAGACTCGAAGTCACACGTCAAGTGTCGTAGAAGTGGTCCAAGTCGATGATTTCCCTTGGACTTTCTCTTTCAAAGAGCTTCCTAGTGGTAGGGATTAACTGTAGGGTTTTGGTAAACTTCTCTCTGTTTGGATCGATCAGTCTAATCTTAGCGTGCCATGCTCCATCTTCGTTTTTGGATGGTTTGTCCCAGTTAATCAGGTTTTCAATTAGGTCCTTCGATTCCCACTTATTGCTCTTAAGGTTAATGGGCATGGCTCCTAAAAATTCTACCATCCTCCTAAACACTAAGGTATCCTTAAAAGGATTGAGCTCGACATCTCTAGCAATTTCCCATTCTCTAGGTAAATGGTAGTCTAAGAAGTCCTTCCTAGCATAGTAAGGGGTTCGTGCGCCTACTCTGTCCGAGCGAGGTCGTGGTTTGTATGACTCCATTTTCCCAAGTGTGATCCAATAAGGCGCTTCCTCCTCACCTAAGTCGACTCCTTTTACTCCGAATACCGACCTAGTAATTCATTCTCCTACCACTATTTTGGCCATCCTACAATCTATAACTGCGTTAGCGGTAGCTAGGAATCCTCTTCCTACTAACAGAGGGGTTTCGGGGTCCTTCTTCATATCAATCACGTAGAAATCATATAATAGTTTTAGTTTTCCTATGTGGACTTCAATGTCTTTAACAATTCCAATGGGGTAGGATTTGGTCTCGTCAGCTAATCTAAAAATATGGTCGGTCTCTTCCAATAGTCCGATGTTGAGCTTTTTGAAGAGGTATAGTGGGATTATGTTTACACATGATCCTAGGTTGGCCAAGGTGTTGAAATGTTTTGAGTCCCCTAATCTACAAGGTAGAGTGAATAGTCCAGGGTCTTCCATCTTTGAAGGTACTTCACCTTGGACAAATGCTGATCCATTTTTGCCTAGTTCTAAGCTCTCTACGTATTTATCCAATATAGCGTTATAGATTGGTGGGTAAGCTAGGAATTCGAGAACCGGTAGGTTAAGATGTAAATCCTGGAATTCATCTTTAAGAGTTGGTTCGGGTTCTTCCATTTCTTGTGGTTCGATCCCCATCCTGGCTTTCAGTAGGCTTGCCTGGGAAATGTTTGCCTCCTTAGAATGTGCTTTGATTTCATTGATTGAAGTAGAGGGGTGAGATGAGCATTGGGGATCAATTGTTGGGTAAGAACGAGCAGACAAAACTGGGGAAGCAATCAGTTTTGGGTTCTTGACCGTATCGCTAGGTAGGGCTCCCGCTATTCGATCGGTGATAGCCTTCAACACTGTGTCAATTTTGTTGGTCATCTCACTTTGTTGTTGTTTGAAATCGGCTTCAAACTTGGATATTCTAGCCTCTTGAGATGCCATAAAATTGGATACCAATCCTTTAAGATTTGATTGATTATTAAAGCTTTGAGGACGGTTGTTGAAGGAATGGTTTGGGATTGAACCGTTGGGTTAGAACCGGTTCGGTGGGTTTGAAAAATTATTTGAAGAATTTTTGGGTTGTCTCCACCTAAGGTTTGGGTGACTTCTCCATGATTGATTATAGGTGTCACCAAGATTGTTTTGCTCGGGCTTGAAAGTATACCACTTACCTCCTGCTTCATCGGTACGCGAGGATGCATATTCAACAAAGGCTTATTCAGGATCTTCCATGCAATACTGAGTGTCGTGAGGACCACTGTAGATTTCATATAAGGTAGTGACTTTGTTTACTTGAGTAGGTTATGTTGGAGTAAGATGAGCTTCCATCAAGAGTTGGACTTGATTTTCAAGCTCGATGAGGCGGCGGTCGGATGTACTCTAGACATCTTGAGGCAAAATGATTTCCTTGACCGGTTTAGCGAAATACCTTGGGTCATTCCAACTTTCGTTGTTATAGAGGGCGAGGTCCTCTAATAATGCCCAGGATTCTTTGGCGTTTAGGTCACAAAACTTATCACCGGCCGATTGGTCAATGGTTCATCTTGTAACAGGATTGACATGGTCATAAAAAATTTGGTCTTGGAACCAAAGGTCGATGCCATGATGATTTTCACTTTGGACCCTTATTGTTTTAAGAATTTCGAAATTACAGCCCTTGACTTCCTTTTAAGGAAAGATCATGCGTCTTCCTCCCGGGTCAAATACACGATTGCTCTCTACGTGTGTAAACGAGTAGTGGGGAGAGGGATCACGTTTGATGGGGTCGCTATCCACAAAGATGGGGTCGCTTTGAGTAGGCGGTCGAACGGTTAGGTAATTGCTCAGGTTGTGATGGAACTAATTAGCCCTCTTTCTAGGTTTAAACCCAAAGGTATTCTTCCGAGGTTGAGATGGATTCGAGGGTATTAGTCGGAAGTATCTTACGCATATAAGATTTGCAAGGGTAGGAAACATCTTCTTCTCGAGGTTTTCTAAGAAGTTATGTTTAGCACTGTTCTCCAGGACCTTGGTGTCTGGATACTTTATGATTTTCTTGATCTTCCTAGGTTTATTTTTGTTTTCCTTTATCATTTCCTTTAGTCTTCTTGCGACTTCCAAAGAGAATTCCATGAATTCTTTTACAATAACTTTCATGTAATCTTCGAGTTGTCTGATCCTTTCTTCTTGGTTGGAGATGAAATTGGTAACAATATGTTTGAATTTTGCTTGTCGTGACAGCTCGGGGAGTTGTCGGTACATCTCATTCCTTGTCATCTCAAACATGCCCTGGCTTTTTCCCATTGCTGATAGTGCGTTGTTCATGAGCGCATCGACTTTGTGCTCCATGATTCCTAGTAATTGCTCGATGTTAGGGTTTTCGTAATTGAGGTCTCCGTATTCAGGGTTAACGGGTTCGTTCCACCCTTCATCTTCGTATTGGGCTAATTCCTCTATAGCAATCCAAGCTCTTTCAGCGCTCACCCTTCTTATTTGACCGCCAGCGGCGAAATCAATTGTTCTTTTTAGGGAATCATCGATACGATCGTAGAATATTTAGATTTGGAGCCAAAGATCGATGCCATGGTGGGGGACTTTTTGGAGTAAATCCTTGAAACGAGTCCATGCTTCAGATAGAGTTTCTCCATGATGTTGTTGGAACATCAAGATATCATTGCGGAGTTTTGCGGTCCTTCCCGGTGGAAAGAATTGAGCAAGGAAACGAGTAGTAAGATCCTCCCATGTGGTGATGGATCCTGCTGGAAGACGTTCAAGCCGATTGCTAGCTTGATCGCGAAGGGAAAATTGAAATAAACGCAGGCGCGTTCTTTCCTTATTTCCACCATCAAGGTTAAGTGAGTCCACAAGTTTTAAGAAATCCTTGAGGTGTTGGTTTGGATCCTCGGACCGAAGTCCGTGGAATGAGCGTCCGTTTTGCACCAACCGGATGGTGTCAGATCGAAGAGGTACCACGTTGTTCCCTACGGGGAGCTTAATGGTATTCCTATAGCCCTCGTGGCTAGGTTTGGAGTAGTCTCCAAGAGTACAGATAGGATTCTCGTCTCCCATGGTGGTTGACAAGAATGGATTACGAAACAATTAACACAAAGAAAAGATAGACTACGAGAAAGCTAATATGCGGAAATTAAATTCTTACTTGAAAGGATTCAAGCAAGTAGAACTAAGCTAAACTATGATCAAAACCTAACTATTCCCCACGCAGCGACGCCAAAAACTTGATGTGGTTGTCGTAAGGGACTTGTACAAGAAGTTTTACAACTCTTTAGGCAGAATACCTAACCGTTATAGTAGTAGTAGTATAGGCAAGACTCGGGGGTTGTTATCATTCTCTAGGGAATAGGTTGGGAAGGCTTGATCACGGTCTAACAGAATTCTAGGGGTTGAGAGAAGATTATTTTTGTGTTTTTATGTTTTATAAAAGTATGTAAATCTATGGTTTGAGAGGTTGGTTTGGTTTTTGTTGATCCCAACTTAAGATCTTGCTTACCTTGTAAGAGGGTTAGTTGTATTGAATAGATTCAAGACAACTATGGTAGAAACTTTGTTAATACTAAAGAGTATGCAGAATCTACTCTTTAATACTTAGAAGAATATGAATGTAACAGTGAACTGAATGAACAATGTATAACTGAAAAGCTCCAATATTATTATGAATAATACGAGTACTCTGTGTAGTACTAGGGTTTACAACCTTGAAGCTATGTATCAAAACATCTATGACTAATGTGTATACAAAACCATAACCTAGGATCTCCTTTTATACACTAAGGAGTCCTTTACAAGATAACTACAAATCTTCTATATTGTTAAACTTATACATATATTTCTAACTAAATTGAATATACTCTGAATAAGTCAATGCATATCACTTTCATACGTCTTTATCCCTTTAGCAGTCTTCATGCAGCAGTCTTAAGTCCTTCAGCAGTGTTAAGTTAGTACTGGCAATACTAACTTTCTTCTAGCAGTACTAACTGGTTAGTACCGACAGTTGTAACTTGAGCAGTACAAAATCTTGGCTTGACAGTACTAAGTGTATAGACTTTTAATTCCCAACAATCCTCCCCTAAACTTGTAATTTACCTCCAAATCATCAAGTTTCTTGAATTAAAATCTTGTTCTCTGAGAGGATTCTTCCAAACACTTCATCTTCTGGGCCTTTCAACTTGCATGAAGATCTTCCTAAGAAGTTCTCTAGACATTTCATTCTTTGACATCTCATTTTTGTTCCACCAAGGGTTTTGCAACCTAACACATATGTTGCTAAGAACACTCTTGAAACAGGATATTCCCTTTCAACCAGCATGTGTTATTTATTTCATCCTTTTGTAGAATACGTGATGCACTCACATGTATTATACCGTCTCCATGTTATATCATGATATGTTTTTAAAGTTCAACAAATTGTATCATCTGTATTCTGGTTCAAACAATCTTTTCAACACAAACCCATATTTCTTTTCTTTGTATTCTGTTGGGTTCAGTTGATTGTGAATTTCTTTTACTAGATCTCCGTAGCTTCACTAACGTTTTATCTGTAAAGGGTTTCTAGTATATCATCGAAGGAATTGATATACCTTAGTGTGTTACCAACTTTGATGATCTTTAGTATTATTAGCTCTTCAGTGTAAATCTCCCAATCAATTATAGGATACTTGGTTTGTAAAGCTTCAACATTCATTCCTTGCTCTGGAACTATTATCATCATTTGCTGTATCCTTTCTTGTGGACAGTTCATCTCTTCTTTATCCTTTATTCTTACTGGTTATGAGCTTTCTTCTATTTTTTTGTCTTTTTGAACTTTCTTGATACAAGTTTTTCTTCTGCTCTATTTTCGAACTTCCAGGCTGCCAACTCAGGGAATTTACTCTTTCGCTTACACTTCTCCATTGGAACTATTTGTGTTCTCTCCTCACTTAGTTTTAACAAATTCTTGATTTCTCAAAGTATAACTCTTTAACTGCTTCTGTGTATGACTTTCCCAATGTTCTTTGATATATTGAGAATGTAAGTCCTCTGTCGTGTTGTCTGAGGGGCTTGTTTCTCCTTTCTTCAGCTCTTTATGCAGCAAAGTATCTCTTTCTCTCATTGATAAGCTCTGCAAGCAATCTTGCTCTTTTTCAGTTCAGGAGTACATCTCTCTTTCCTTGATTTTATATCTCATCCAAACTCTTCATGTCAGCTTAACTCTAGCTTGAATGTATCCAATTCTTTATGTTGAAAGAGCTTGCTTCTTCTAGGACCCTGGTAATCCTCTTTTTCTTTTTTTTGCTTTCTTCTTCTTCAATTTCAGCCTGAAATTCAAGCTTTTCATACAAGTCTTTCATGGTTATAGGCTGCAACTTTGTCTTGGTCTGAATAGTCTTAGCTTCATCCATTATAGCTTTACCCTTGTATTTGGCTGAACTAGCACTAGCAGTACTAACTAATGCACCAGTAGTGGAAACTGGCAGCTATCTTCCTCCCCTGTTTGGAAGGATCCTCCAAGTCTTGTTTGTATCTAGGATTGTTTAGATCGTTTATAGCTCAGATTGTTTAGATCTTTATATCTAGGATAATAATAACAATGAACATAAAGAATATGCATAGCAGAAATATCATAATGATCAAAGTTATTCAACAAGGTTTTTCTTCATTATCATATAACAATTCTGGCCTTCCTTTTAGCTTGTCTAGTCTTGACAGTTTTCTCCAATTTCTTCACCTTTTTGATAAGCCTTGTAAAAGCAGTACCATAGACTTTCTTTCTCTACTGCAAGTCTGTCTCCAAAGCTACAACTCGGTCTGACAATTTTGTAACTAAATCCATTAATTCATTGTGTTGCATTCTGCCCACATTACTTCCAAGTGTGTGAACTCTTAGGAGAGGTGAATCATGGGGCATGGATGTGGTCTTATCAATGTTACCACTACCCTGTTCTGCATCTAAGCTGGTGCCAGTAGTGGCAGCCCCTCCATGTCTAACATCCACACATGTGGAAGCAGCCTCATATGCTACATTGGTCTGAGTAGGAGATCTGAGCTGAGGAACCATAGATTCCTATCTGGTAATTCTCCTAGAGGGTGATGAACTTGGTGGTTGTGAGGTTGATGGAGAACTGGTAGGTGTGTGATGGAACTCAATTGGGACTATTAATCCTTCATCTTGAACAACTAGGCCCTGAACAAGGAATTGTTAGGAACAATGGAATGTCCACCCTAGTATAACCCTTAGAAGCCCTCCTCATATTGCTAAAAAGTTTTTGTGTAAGGGTAGGAGCAATATAAGTTCTGTTGTGAGGTAGAAGCAGTATCTTATGCTTGTTTAAAAAGACTTGAATAAATCTTAGATACATCAAAAATTTGTGTTTACTTTCCAAGTTTTTCACCATTCTATCAAAAATTATCTTAGAGAAATTAAAAGTTCTATTTGTGGCCAAGTAAATGATAGCAGTTGCTATATTGCTACTAAATTGTTCCCAAGCAGTTTTCTTAGAACTTAAACAATGAAGGATGGTATGGATCAAAAACCTCCATTGAGGGAAAAAATGTCCTTTTTGAAAGGTTAATTTGTTAGAATTGGACACATACCCCATAAGAGTAAGTTTCTCAAAAATTTTAGTAGCAGGCAAATTACTAATACTATCAGAATCTTTTAACTTGAGATACCTCCTAATAGATGCCTCAAAAACAATCTTAACTTTCCTATCTATTGTAGCAGTTATTTCCATCTCTCCTTTATCTAGTGTTCTGGTAGTAGCAGTGTTCCAAAACTGCTGAATGAGCGAAACATAGATAGTAGGATTTTCTGTAAGAGCAAACCTTATATGACTAGAATTGAGAAAATCCACTATCTGGTGAAATCCTTCACGTCCCTCTGTTTTCTTTGAGTAAGTGACCATGTTGTGTGTGTCACAAAACTCTAAATTCGCCATTGTTGATTGAGAAAAGATTGATTAAGGTCCGGGTTAGGTTTGTTTATGAGAGACGTGCATTTGGCAAAGTCAATTGAGATGATATAGAGAGCACTTAAGGTTTTGATTGGACCGACTGAATAAAATTGATTCTTTATCTTGAAGAAATCTTATGAGTGAAAGAAAGATCAAGAATTATCCAAATTAAGGAAACCTATAAGTGAAGTAGTTGGCGGAAATATCTCAACGGCTATTTTTAATTAAGAAAAATATGTTATTCCCAAACAATACTAACGGTAGTCTAGCAATACTAATTTTAGCCTAACAGTACTAAGTAAAACCCAACAGTACTAAGTAATGTCCAACAGTACTAAGTATTGCCCAACAGTCCTAAGTAATGCCCAACAGTACTAACGTTTGAGTTACCAGATTTAACAGCAATTTCATTCCAAAAAGCATTTCCATCATCAATTTTGATTCTCACAAGCTCTCTTTCTGTTTTTTTTTCTCACTTTATCTATCATTTCTTTTTCTCACTGAATCACTCTATCTGTTTCACACATCTCTCTTTCTGTTTTAAACTCACTACATCTCTTATTTCTTTTTCTCACCAATTCACTCTGTCTGTTTTTGTTATCCTAAATCAAGAACCTTTTCAGGAAGTTTTGTACAAAGATCCATCAATTCCTTTACTTTCATGCTTTCCTCCCCACTTCCATGTGTGTTAACTCTTGAGAGATGTGGACCATTAGACTGTTTAGATGCAGGACCAAACCTAATTTGAGCTTCTGCACCCCCAATGTGGTATCTTGGCACCTGGGACCACTACTTGAGCCAGTTCCCTAAGGAAAAGACTCATTAAGTATTGCCATGGATTGGGTCCTATTTATGTTACCACTGTCCTGCTCTACTTCTAAGCTAGAAGCAGTAATGGCAGCCATTTCCATTCTGTCTTCCCACTCCTTAATGACAGTCTCATTTGCTACAAGCGGAATAGGTCCACTAGACTGAGATATCTCAGTGGTCCTTTTGGCTTTCCTAGGTTTTTGAGTCTTTTTGGGTTAAGATAATGATAGAAAAGTGATTGGTTCAAGATTAGGTAGTGAAGCAGTTATGGATGTATGTTGGGGTTCAGTGGGATTTCTCGACCGTTCACCCACTTCTGCTTGTTGTTATGTAATATTTCCATTTGATTACAAACATACTTTGTGTATAATCAGCTTCATAGTAACATAATTAACCTCCCCTCAATCAATACTTCAGAGGTTGAGCATTCCAATACTTACAATCAGATATTGAAATCTGCCAACATCAAATGCTTTTGTGAGTAAATTAGCGACATTATGATCAGTGTGAATCTTGCTCATCTGAATAAGCTTCTTCTCATTGGAATCTCTGATAAAATGATGTCTTATCTCAATGTGCTTAGTCTTTAAGTAAAACACTGGATTCTTAACAATGCAGATGGTGCTTTCATTGTCAATGTAAATCTTGGTATTCATGAAGTTGTAACCATAATCCAACATTTGATTTTGAATCTAGAGTACTTGTCCACAACAACTAGCAGCAGCTACATACTCTGCTTTAGTAGTAGAGTTAGCAACTATAGTTTGCTTCTTGCATTGCCATGAAATCAATCTGGTTCCAAGAAATTGACAACCTCCTGTTATGGATTTCTTGTCTAAACTTGCACAAGCATAGTCACTGTTAGTATAAGCTTCCAAGTAAAATGGTGAGTCCGTAGGATACCAAAGGCCCAATTTAGGTTGACCTTTCAAGTATCTAAAGATTCTTTTCACAACATGAAGATGTGAAACTTTAAGTGTGACTTGAAATCTTGCACAAGCACATACAACAAACATTATATCAGGCCTTGAAGCTGTTAGGTACATCAATGATCCAATCATTGATCTATATAAGTAAACATCAACATCTTCAGCTTCTGCATCCTTAAGCAATGGCTTTGAAGTCTCCATGGGTGTACTTGCTATCTTCACAGTTGAAAAACCAAACTTCTTCAAGATTTCATCCACATACTTGTCTTGACTGATGAAAATCCCATCATCTTTCTGAGACACTTGTAGTCCTAAGAAGAAAGTGAGTTCACCCATAGAACTCATCTGGAATTTCTTGTGCATCAATTTCTCAAACTCAGTGCATAACTCCTTCTTTTTAGATCCAAAAATGATATCATCAACATATACTTGAACTAGTAGAATATCACTTTTAATTCTTTTAATGAACAAAGTCTTATCAATCTGACCTCTCTGAAATCCATTATCCAATAAATAGGTAGATAAAGTTTCATACCAGGCTCTAGGAGTTTAATGTAGACCATACAATGCCTTTTCTATCTTATAAACTCTGTCAGGGAATTCTAGATCTTCAAATCCTGGAGGTTGATAGACATAAACTTCCACTTTAATCTTTCCATACAAAAATGCACTCTTTACATCCATTTTGTACACAACAAAGTCTTTGAATAAGGCATAGGCTAAGAATAGCCTAATTGCTTCAATCCTAGCAACTAGAGCAAAAATCTCATCATAATCTATTCCTTCTTCTTGAGTGTAAACATGTGCAACCAACCTTGCCTTGTTTCTGATTACAATGCCTCTCTCATCTTTCTTGTTCCTGTAGACCCATTTAGTTCTAATAGCCCTCTTGCCATATAGTAAATTGTTAGGAAAATATTGTAAACAGACTTAATACTGTTAGTATTAAAGTTAAGTCTGTTAGTTATAGTTAGTACTGATAGCTGAATAGTTAGTACTGTTGGTATAGAAGTTAAGTCTGGTAGAGCAAGTTAAGTCTGCCAGCATTAACTTAAGTCTGGCAGTATTCTTAACTCTGGCAGTATTAAAGTTAATACTGCTTGGTCAGACAGTTAAGTCTGTTGTAATATTAGTAATAGTTATCAACTTAGCGTTGATTTAGGAAGAGATAAGTATTATCTCTTAACGCGTTTAGGGTTCCTTAAGCTTATAAAAGGAACATAGAATAGTATTGTAAACATATCAGTTGATTGAGTATTCACAATCAAATAGTAATAGTAATAGCAATTTTAGTATTTGTTCTTGTGTTCGTCTTGGTATAAGTATTGATATTCCGCGTCAATATTTATATTCACAGTCATTGTCTCTTATAGTATCTTTGGATTTATTCAAAGGACTATAAGTCATTCAAGGCTCATTCAGATCCTGTTTATAAGGACCTACAAGTGGTATCAGAGCTACTAAAGGGACTTTGCACAAGATTGAACATAGATCAAAACCTTTTATTCCACCAAATCAAATAATCATGTCTGCAAACGATAATTTTTCTCTTCATGATGATGAGGAACTTTCTCTTCATGATGATGCATTTTTGGATGGATCTGTACAGCAACCTAAAAAGGAGAGATCCTGCTAAACACCACAAATAATCACCACAAATACACTTTAAAACATTAAACTGCCTCGTTCCTACAAAAGGCATGATTATGATAGTGGGCGTGGAGATTGGAAACATTATCTTGAGTATATAGATAATGAGGTATGGAAAGTGATTCAGAATGGGAACTCAAAGAAGCGAGTCACCAAAGGTAAGGATGGTGTATACAGGGTTCTTCCTCCAGCCACACAGGAAGAACAGTTTGCTGATGAGAAAGAAAGGAAAGCTAGAACACTACTGCTAATGGCTGTTCCAAAAGATCAGCTAAGACTTTTTAGTCATGTCTCTCCCAAGAGATTGGGCAGCAATCAAGACATTGTTTGTGGTAATACGAACCGAAGAAAATGCAAAAGCTGTTTTGAAACAACAGTTTGAGGGCATTTACTTATTCTCGGTCTAATGAAAGTTTAGAGAAGGGTACTGATAGGTTCCAAAACTCCTATCATTGTTGGATGCCCTTGGTGCTGGTGTGTAAGATGATGACGCAAATCATAAGTTTTTGAGGTTCCACTTACCTCCTGCGTGGGCAGTCTAGCAGGCAATGTGTACGAAAGAAGATTTATTGACACACTGTCAATAGATGATTTATACAATAATGCTGAGGTCTTTGAACATGGACATCCATAAAGACATCATTTTCTTCCCTTACCATTGATAATGTGGCTTTTCTTCACAAGCCAAAGCCTCTTCCAGCATGCATAACCAATGCACAGCTCAGATGTTTATTACTTTTCACCACTTCATCTACAAATTGCATCAAAACTTGCTACTCCTGGTCTTGCTGATGAAGTTATCCCATTCTTTTCTACCACAAATGCTGATGATGTAGATTTGATACATGAAGACCTAGATAAAATTGATGATCTGGTTTGGAAGAAATGGATATAAATTAGCAGATTGCTATGACTGCCATAAAGATTAAGAAGTTCTACAAGAAGATAGGCATATGGCCAAGAGTGGATGGAAAAATTCATGTGCATTTGATAAGAGAAAAGTCGAGTTCAATTACCACAATACTGGGCATTTGCCAGGGAGTGCATGTTTAGGTTCAAAGGAAGGTAGCAGGAGGAAGAGTAGAGGTTAGGATTATCATGCTGTGCGATACTGAAAAGGAAGCCTGTTGACCATTGATGAAGGTCAGATCAATTTGGGTAGAGCAGGACTGCAGATGAGGAACTCAATCATGCTCTGATGGCTTTCACTGTGAATAAAGAGGTAATCATGGTGCTCTAATTGTGTTTAGATTCTATATATTGCTCTTCGAGCTAAGTATGATAAAACTGCAATCTAAATTGGTGACCAGGAAGCTGCCTAAACTGCCCATAAGCTAGCTGTTAGAAGTAGAATCTCAGCTTTGAAGCTACTCAAACAGCAATCTTCCTTAACTACAAAAATTAAATTTTCTAGTAACACAAATTTTTTGTAAAAGATGAAGCTGAAAAGTATAGAAGAAATAGGTATGAAAGCTTCAAGGACAAAGAACAAGAACAATGAATTATGAGCCAATTGTTGCAGGTATACAGTCTAATGGTTTTGCAGATACAAAAGCAAGTGATAATTCAGGTCATGCTAGAAAGGAGACAGAACATGTCAAAGATTACATTTTGCTACCATTATGGCTGTTAATCCACCATATTCCCAAGATCCAAAGAGTTCTCATGATGATGGTTGCTAATCCACCATATTACCATTATGGCTGATAATCCACCATATTCCCAAGATCCAAAACAGACAGTGGTTGCAAATTCCACAACAGAAGCTGAGTATGTGGCTGCTTCAAGTTGTTATAGACAAGTGCTTTGGATTCAGAATTAACTACTTGATTATGGGTATAATTTTATGTATACCAAAATCTTTATTGACAATAACAGTACTATTTGCATAATTAAAAATCCTGTTTTTCATTCAAAAACAAAGCATATAGAGATCAGATATCATTTTATTAGAAATTATAATGAAAATAAATTGATTCAAATGGTCAAAATCCATACTGAAAAGAATGTTGCAGATTTGCTTACAAAAGCTTTTGATGTAAGTAGATTTTAATATTTGATTGTTAGTATTGGAATGATGAATCTCTAAAGTCTTTTATCTCTTTATATTTTTGTAGAGTTTTGTATGAATTAGTACTGTTATTCATGTCATTAAAAGTTTCTGCTGTTAAGTATAATTAGTACTGCTGGCTATACTTAATACTGCTTAGTTAATACTGTTAGTTATACTTAATACTGTTAGGTATAATTAATGCTGTGATAATTGTGAAAATTTCTATGGCTTGTATTTTCTTGGTTTTTGGACTAACATTTTGCAAGAAAAGCAAAGAAAAGTGTTAGATTGATGATGGAAAAGCTTTTTGGAATGAAATTCGAGTTAATGCTAGTGACTTAAAGTTAATACTGCTAGGCATAACTTACTACTACTAGTTCTAAGTTAATGTTGATAGGCATAAACTTACTACTGCTGAGTTACTTCTGATGGGTTTAAGTTAATGCTGTTGAGGGTATTTTCATAAATACTTCGATCAAGGGTTTCAATCAATCATTTAATCGATTTCAATCTTTCAAATACTCTCTAACTACAAACCCTAACTCAATTTTATCATCCATTATCAATACCCAACACAAATGGCGAATCTAAAGTTTGTAGATACTCACAATATGGTCGCATTTTTGTATAAACCCGAAGAAAGTGATGGGTTCGAACAAATAATGGATTTTCTGAATGCACAACCTATAAAGTATGCTTTAACATTTAATCCCACTATATCTACTTTATGCATTGAACAATTCTGGTCAACTGTCAAGGTCAAAACTGTCAATGGTGAAGTACAATTACATGCCCTAGTGGATGGAAAGAAGATAATCATCACTGAATCAATTGTAATAAGAGATCTTCGACTGGAAGATGCGGAAGGTATTGATTGTCTACCAAATTCTACCATCTTTGAACAGCTTGCACTGATGGGGTATGAGAAGATTTCATAAAAGCTAACTTTCTATAAGGCATTCTTTTCCCCACAATGGAAATTTCTGATTCATACTATTTTACAATGCCTAAGTTCAAAGACTACTGCATGGAATGAGTTTAGTAGCACTATGGCATCTGCAATTATCTGTTTAGCTACAAACCAGAAGTTCAACTTTTCAAAATACATTTTTGAAAGTATGGTTAAGAACTTGGATAATGTGTCTAGAAATTTTTTGATGTATCTAAGGTTTGTATAAGTGTTTTTAAATCAACAACTTGATGAAGTGCCAACTCACAAGAGAATTTATGATGCACCCTCTCATACTAAGAAGATACTTTGAAATATGAATAGGGTAGGTAAAGGTTTTTCTGAAAGAGTAACACCTTTGTTTCCAACAATGGTGGTATAAAACCAAGCAGAATTGTGCGAAGGTTCAACAATTCCCACTGATCTCCATTACACACCCACTATTATTCAACCATCTATTCAACGTCAAAAGACTTAAAAACCTAGGAAGCCTAAGAGAAATGACACTCATGTACTGTTAGGAAAATAATGTAAACAGACTTAATACTTTTAGTATTAAAGTTAAGTCTGTTAGTTATAGTTAGTACTTTTAGTAATAGAAGTTAAGTCTGGTAGAGCAAGTTAAGTCTGCCAGTATTAACTTAAGTCTGGCAGTATTAAAGTTAATATTGCTTGACCAGACAGTTAAGTCTGTTGTAATTTTAGTAATAGTTATCAATTAGCGTTGATTTAGGAAGAGATAAGCATTATCTCTTAACGCGTTTAGGGTTCCTTAAAGCCTATAAAAGGAAACATAGAATAGTATTGTAAAGTTTTGAGTTAGATTGAGTATTCTTATTCTAATTAGAAATAGTATAAGCAATTTTAGTATTTGTTCTTGTGTTCATCTTGGTATAGATATTGATATTCCGCGTCAATATTTATATTCACAGTTATCGTCTCTCATAGTATCTTTGGATTTATTCAAAGGGCTATAAGTCATTCAAGGCTCATTCAGATCTTGTTAATAAGGACCTACAAGTGGTATCAGAGCCACCAAAGGGACTTTAACACAAGATTGAACATAGATCAAAACCTTTTTTCCACCAAATCAAATAATCATGTCTGCACACGATTATTTTTTCTCTTCTTGATGATGAGGATCTTTCTCTTCATGATGGTATGCATCTTTGGATGGATCTTGTACCAGCATCCAACAAAGGAGATTGCTCCTGCTTAAACCACACAAATACACTTTCAAATATTAAACTGCCCGTCCTTTCAAAAAGATTGATTATGATACTGTGGGCGATGGGAGATCGGAACATTATCTTGAGTATATAGATATGAGGTCTGGGAAAGTATTCAGGCATGGGGAAAACTCAAAGAAGCGAGTCACCTAATGTTAACGATGGTGTTACATTGGTTCTTCCTCCAACCACACAGGAAGAAAAGTTTTGCTGATGAGAAAGAAAGGGAAAGCTAGAACACTAATGTTAATGGCTATTCCGATGATCATCTCAGGCTGGGTATCATGGTATGATGATGCCAAAGAGATTTTGGGCTAGCATCAAGACACGATTTGGTGAGTTAATGCGAAGACTCGAAGGAAAATGCAAAAAAAAATGCTGTTATGAAACACAGTTTGAGGCATTTACTATCTAGTTCTAAGGATAGTTAGAGATAAGGGTATGATAGGTTTCAAAAACTCCTATCACAATTGGATTGCCCTTGGTGCTGGTGAGTCAGAATGATAGACGCAATTCACAAGTTTTTGAGGTTCCTTCCTCTGCATTGGGTCTAGTTCTTAGCCATGACACTGAGACACGAAGAATAATATTGGACCCACTGTCAATAGATGATTTATACAATAATCTGAGATGTCTTGGACAAGAATCCAAAAAGACTTCATATTCTTCCTTTACATCTGATTAATGTGGCTTTGTCTATTCAAGCCCAAAGCCTCTTCAGGAAAGAATAAGCCAAGCCAAAGCTCAGGAAGTTATAGTTCTTATGCCACTTCCTTTTCCAAAGCAACAAAAACGGCTACTCCTGGTCTTGCTGATGAAGTTATCCATTCTTTTCTAGCCACAAATGCTGATGATGTGGACTTGATACATGAAGACCTAGATCAAATTGATGATATGGATTTGGAAGAAATGGATATAAATTGGCAGATTGCTATGACTGCTAAAGATTAAGAAATTCTACACAGAAGACAGTGCAGACGGCCAAGTAGCTGGATGGGATAATTGCATTGTGGCTGTTGATAAGAGAAAAGTCGAATGTTTCAATTGCCACAACACTGGGCATTTTTCCAGGGAGTGCAAGTTTAAAGGTTCAAAGGAAGGTAGCAGGCTGGAAGCAAGTAGAGGTTAGGATTTCAAGCCATTGCGAACTAAAAAGGAAGCCTTGATGACCATTGATGAAGGTCAGATCAATTGGGTAGAGCGACATGAGATCCAGATCACCCCAAGAAAGTGTATAAGGTTGTTAAAGCCTTATATGGGCTACATCAAGCTCCTCGAGCTTGGTATGCTACTCTTTCTACCTTTTTAGAGAAGCGTGGCTATCGAAGGGGAACCATAGACAAGACTCTTTTTATCAAGAAGGACAAAAAGGATATCATTCTAGTTCAAATTTATGTAGATGATATCATTTTTGGATCTACAAAGAAGTATTGGAGTGATGAATTTGAAGCCTTAATGAAATGGAGGTTTCAAATGAGTGCTATAGGAGAGCTTACATTCTTCCTCGGTTTACAAGTCAAGCAAAGCCAAGAAGGGATCTTTATATCTCAAGACAAGTATGTTGCTGAGATCCTGAAGAAGTTTGACTTTGTTAGTGTGAAGTCTGCAGTTACTCCTATGGAAACAAAGGCCCCTTTGGCTCAAGATGAAGGAGGTCCTGATGTGGATTTACATCTATATAGATCCATGATAGGATGTCTTATGTATCTGACAGCCTCAAGGCCTGATATAATGTATGCAGTTTGTGCTTGTTCGCGATTTCAAGTAACCCCAAAGGTGTCCCATCTCTATGCAGTCAAGAGGATTTTCAAGTACATCAAGGGAAAACCAAAGCTAGGCTTATGGTATCCAAGAGAATCTCCACTAGACTTAGTTGCTTATTCGGACAGTGATTATGCTGCTGCTAACCTTGATAGGAAGTCAACAACTGGTGGCTGCCAATTTCTTGGAAGGAGGTTAATCTCATGGCAGTGCAAAAAGCAGACAATAGTGGCTACTTCAACAACTGAAGCTGAGTATGTAGCTGCTGCAAGCTGCTGTGGTCAAGTGCTATGGCTGCAAAATCAATTATTGGACTATGGTTTCAACTTCATGAACACCATTATCCATATTGATAATCAAAGCACCATTTGCATAATCAAGAATCCTGTCTATCACTCAAAGACGAAGCACATTGAGATACGGCATCACTTCATTAGGGATTGCTATGAGAAGAAGCTGATACAAGTGCAGAAAATTCACACGGACTTAAATGTAGCAGATCTGTTAACCAAAGCATTTGATGGTCCAAGGTTTAATTTTTTGCTGGTTAACATTGGGATGGTAAACCCATAAGCTACATTTAAGGGGAGGAAAAAGTGTAAATTTTATGTAAAATAGTATAATCTAGACTTAATTTTGGTAGTTTAGAATTAATCCTGGTAGTATAAGTTAGAATTAATTCTGGTAGTATAATTTAGGATTATTTCTGGTAATATAGAGATTTAATACTGGTAGCTTAGTATTAAGTCTGCTAGTGTAAAAGTTAAAACTGGTAACCACTTAATACTGGTAGTTAAGTATTAAGTCTGGTAGTTATCTTAGGTTAATTCTGCTAATTATAAGTTAGATTAGAATTGCCTTTCTTGTATAGACTAACTTTGCAGGTACTACTTGGAGTTGGAAAGGATGTTGCAGGCTCAACTTGGACATGAAAAAGGACATGCCAGCTGTCACTTGCTAATTGGATGCAGATTGGTTGTAAGTAATGATGTTGTGGTCAACTTGCTGTAAATATAATTAAAACTGGTTGAAAATATGTTAAGTCTGGTGAGTCATTATTAATACTGGTTGACTAATTTAAGTCTGGTAGTGCAATTTTTAAGTCTGGTCGCTTTCACTTAATACTGATTGAAATAAAATCAATTTATTTTATTCAAATATAACCGTTGAAGATCTTTTAGCCGCCTAAATCGCTGATAGAGTACCTATATAGGAACCTATTATGTAATGTTAGATAGCTTTCATAGTAAGCTTGGTTTTTATGTAAACATAGCCCCTTTAGTATATAAAGTGAGGTAGGGTGAATAGTTTTGCATCCATTCATAGTAGACTTCTCCAATGGAAGAGTCTAGTAACGCAGAAAGATGGTGTCGTGTAATAGATTGTAGTATAGCCAATAGTTGAGTCCATGAATCATCTATGTGCTTATTAGGTTTATTAGTAGTCTTATGTATAGAAAACCTTGTTCATAACAATGATTGTGTTCTTAATTATTCTGCTGCGTGTTTGTTAATCATTGTTATTATATCCTAGATGGCTAGATTGTGGTTCAACAATTGGTATCAGAGCCTCGTGGCTCTTGATATCTAGGATTCAAGGTTTTATAGTCGAAGAATAAAGAAGAAACCTAAAATTCGTATATGGTTTCTCAGCTCGTATTTTTCAGGGCAGCCATGGGAAAACGGTCATAACTCATTCGTTAAACGTTGGATCGTCACGATTTTTATATGAAGGTTGTACACACATTTATCTATTATATGGACCGGAGCGATCGTCAAGATAAGTCTTTGATAAAAAGTTATGCTATGACGAATTGGCTGCAGAAAAGGTTAATACTGATCGTTGATGTTAATACTGCTGCCTTGGAAAGTAAGTACTGCTCGTTTCAAAATTAATTCTGGTCTCATATTCGTAGTTAATACTGGTCACATGGAAGTTAAGTCTGCCTGCATATAATTAATTCTGGTGGATAGTGACAGAATTATCTAATAGTTAGCAACGACTCAGTGACAGTTAAAAGTGTTGCTAACAGTGTTGGGAGGAAGGAGACTTGGTATTTGTGACTGTTTTGCAACAGTTTAGCGACAGTAGAATTAGTGACAGATTATTTGTCACTAACAGATGTTAGCAACAGCTTTGGGACAGAAAAAAGTGTTGCTGATTTGGTTTGGTTGTTAATTCTGCTAGGCTTATGGTTAAGTCTGCTAGTTGTGTCCGATATAGCTAGTTTGTACTGCTAGCGTTGGCCGATATCGGATGACACACACTTTTTGATTTATTGGATGGATTTGGATCTTGAGTGATGATGGCTTGTTGTGGAAAGTATTATGAAAGACATTTGATGCGATGACCTTTTAATCAATTATGTGACAAGGGTACCCTTTTTGTTCGTAGATCGCCGGATGAGGCAACGGTACAAATAAGGAATACAAGCAGATCGCCGGATGAGGCAGCAGTCACATGAGAGAAGATGATGTTGTTACACTTAGATGTTTCTCATTAATTATAACTATTTGAAGCCAACACGGACGCATTTGGGTCTTGAACAGTGATTATTTTTGATGAAGATTGGTTATTACTTGTGTGTTGTTGTAGTTGATTTTCACAGGTGCGTGTCTTATTATATCTCAAATGGCTGACAACATTTAAAGATAACTTGTTCGTGCTTATAATGTGGTGACGAAGACTTGACGAATCTAGCAAACGTGTACGATCTATCTTATGGTGCTTACTACGTACATTTGCTATCACTTAGTATGTGTCTCATAGAAGATGAGGATTTTTGTCAAGAGGTTGCGGTCTACTTATAATTATCAAATGATTACCAGCATTTGTATAAGTTCGACGTCACGTGGATAGTGCAAGACATAAGACACAAGCTTGGGAGTTTCTACTTCTTCAACATATGGGTAATACTCATTTTTCTTCATTAATAATTTACTGCTTGGAGCCTACTAAGTTCGTGGTTCAAAGAGATGGTGAGTATACTTTTAAGGGGAAGCTTATTGTTGATATACTTAACCATCTACATGCATCACTTGAGGGGAAGCATTTACGAGTTGCACAAGACCCCTATTAGATGATTACAAAAAGGGGAAGAAGATTCACGATGTGCAGCTTATTATTGTGATGACATGTTTTAGCATTGTTTCTTCATGCAGATTGTTTTGTAATATCAAATAGGGGAAGATTGTTAGGAATTACAGATTTGATGATTACAAAACCCATAAACAGAAATGAAGAAAGAAGAAACAAGATATGCTAAAGAAGGAAACAAGATCAAGATTAATGTTGATTGAAATCAACATTAATGTTGAAGATATAGATTAGTCAAACATTAATGTGATGATTAATGTTAATTAATTAGTTTCCTAATTGTATTATGTTTTCTTTTGAAACAATAAGGACCTATTATGTAATAGTTAGTTAGCTTTCATAGTAAGCTAGGTTTTTATGTAAACCCTAGCCCCTCTAGTATATAAAGAGAGGTAGGGTGAATAGTTTTAGCATCCATTCATAGTAGACTTCTCCAATGAGAGTCTAGAAACGCATAGAGCGTGTGTCGTGTAATAGTTGTAGTTAGCCATAGATGAGTCATGAATCATCTATGTGCTTATTAGTTTATTAGTAGTCTTATGAATAAGAAAACCTTGTTCATAACAATGATTGTGTTCTTAATTATTCCGCTGCGTGTTTGTTAATCATTGTTATTATATCCTAGATGGCTAGATCGTGGTTCAACACGGGTCATGTCGAAATTTTATAAAAAATGTCACACTTAGAAAATAATGTGGAATAATTATTTTGTGTCGACTCGACTAAAGGACGGAAGACGACTGTTGTAAACGTTAAGTGTTAAGGATTAAACGATTGAACGTGGACATACTAAGATGACGAGATTCATATTTACCCCTTTAGCCCGATAAAAAGACGAATATAATAATAAAATATTATTATTTTATTTAAAGTGTTATATACTTATATATATATATATATATATATATATATATATATCATATCAATTATGGAGATGTTAATTTATTTATTTTTTATCTTTGAATTCATACTTATTTCTCATCGGATTCTCTTGGATTGTTTGGTCAATTGGCTCGTTTTAACGATTGGAGATGTTTTGAGTATTTTGTGTTGATGTCGCACTTAGCCCAAGTGTATCGAGTTGTTTTACTTAGTTACCACACAACCATGATACCAAAATATTTTCAATGAAAATGAGATTTTAAAATGAGAAAAAGTATTTTGGTAATAAGGATAAACGTTTTATAATGAGAATGAGGCCTTGAAATGAGAACAAGTGTTTTAGTAATGAGAATAAAGGTTGTAATGGGAATAACGATTTAAAACGAGAATAAATAACGGTGAGTAAAGACGAACGCTTGTACAATAACGCTATTTGTACAATAAATATTAATAAGGTGGTCGTGGCTGGGTACCGTTGTGCGTTGTAGAGGTTATTTGGTTCGTTGTGTAGAGGTTATTTGGTTCATTGTGTAGAGATTGTTTGTGCGTTGTGTGGAGATTATCTGTGCGGTTACCATCATCTTTTATTTGATTCGTTGTGTAGAGGATTGTGTTGTGCGTTGGTGGAGCATTTGCTTGTGTGATATTGAGTTTGCTGCTTGAGGTGAGTTCTCGTAGCCCCACTTTTTAAATCTTTTCCGTTGGGGGAAAATGATACTCAAATGTGTTTTGAACTGTTTTTCTGAACTGTGCGAAATGTGGTTTTGTTTTTGGGACAATTTATGTGTTTATGACTGCTATGTGAATATTATGTGGTATGATTGTTCTTGCATGCATCGAGGTGCATGGCAAGGTGTGATTAGCAAGGATTTTCTATGTTTGTGAAAGGTTGCCCTATGTAAATGCTCCAGTACTGGGAGGCCGTTAGGTGCGTATAACCTCGGGGTTACGACCCCAAAAGCATTGGTATATGTTGGTTTGATGACTTGCGGGGATGCTAGGTCATGGTACATGATTAGCAGGGATGCTAAGTCATGGGTTTGAAAGTATTTGCATATATTCATTGGCATATTGCACAATTGTCCAATTGTTTAAGATATTGGCCCAACGACTGGGTTTCCTTCAAACCTAGGAGCTCACCAACATTATTGTTGACGTTTTCGAGTAGCATTTTAGAGATTAAAGATGTGCACCCTTGGAGATTTGGGATTTAAGACTAAGGTCTTACTTATCAAGATTGAAACATGAAACCTTTGTAAATTAATCTTTTATAATCTTCGGTTGGTATTATCTTGTATCTTGTGCAATGTGAATCAGTATGTCGCATTCCCGTGTTTTCGCCGCTGACGGGGTGTAACAGTTGTAGGTAGTTTAAGTCGTTTTGTGGATTGTTGATAGTGGTTGTTCAAAGCATATGACTGGTGATAGTTCACTGCTGGAAAATTTTGTTGAGAAATTCATGGGCACAGTCCGCTTTGGAAACGACCATTCTGCAGCAATCACAGGTTATGGCAATTATGTATAAGATAACATCACTGTTTGTCATGTATATTATGTTGAAGGCCTAGGACACAACCTCTTCAGTAGAGGACAAGTCTGTGACGGTGATCTAGAAGTTGCTTTTCGCTCTAAAACATGCTATGTGCGAAATCTGGTAGGAGATGATTTGCTTACAGGAGCTCGTGAATCCAATCTGTATACTATCTCCATTTTAGATATGGTTGCTTCTTCACCTATTTATCTTATGTCCAAAGCCACTTCAACAAATTCATGGTCATGGCACCGTAGACTCTCACATCTAAACTTCGGTACCATTAACGATCTTACCAAACATGATTTGGTTGATGGTATTCCGAAATCAAATACAGTAAAGATTATATGTGTTCTGCATGTGAGCGGGGAAAAAGCAAGAAATCTTCTCTTCAAACTAAATTGGTCCCAAGCACTCATTCTAAATTAGAATTGTTACATATGGACTTATGCGGGCCAATGAGGGTAGCAACCATCAACGGAAAGAAATATATGCTAGTGGTCGTTGATGATTATTCTCGATTCACATGGGTATATTTTCTACACACAAAAGATGAGACATTGCTCAAGTTCAGTTGAATTACAACGCCAAAGGTCATAAGATTCAAACTGACAACGGTACTGAATTTAAAAACGCAACTCTTAAGGCTCGTTATAAAAAGTTAGGCATTATGCAACAATTTTCAATTGCTTTAACGCCTGAACAAAATGGTATTGTTGAAAGACGCAATCGTACTCTTGTCGAGGCTGCACTCACAATGCTTATCTTTTCACCATTACCTGAATTTCTTTGGGCCGAGGCAATTTCCACCGCCTGCTTCACTCAAAATCGGTCAATAATTCATCCAAGGTACAACAAGACTCCATATGAACTTCTTCATGGCAGAAAACCAAATGTGGAGTACTTTCTTGTATTTGGTTCACTTTGTTATCCAACAAATGATCGAGATGACCTTGGAAAGATGAAACCTAAAGCAGACATTATAATCTTTATTAGATATTCGAAAACATCCAGAGGGTTTCGCATATATAATCGACGAACCAAAAAGATTATGGAAACCATCCATGTCAAATTTGATGAGCTTACAGCTATGGCTTCTGAACACGGCAGTTTAGAACCCGTTTCTCAATGATTCATAAATGATGATTCTTTAGCAGAATCCATGAATACTCCATCTAAAGATAATTGGATAATTTGTTCGGGCCAATGTATGAAGAATATTTTGAGAAGAGATCTTCTGAGGTGTTGATGACATCAAATAACGTCACTTTATTATATCATTTCTCCCATCTGTTTTTCCCACTTTTATACAATTATTGCATTATTTGGTACTTAATTGCTTTAAAGTTGATAAATGCAGTAATTCAGGAGTGTTTTGTGAAGACAAGCTAAAAGGCGCATAATTTAGAGCTAAAACGATGATATTTGAAGATTGCTAAAATTTCACCAATACGCCGTATCCAACTAAAGAGATACGACGTATCTGCGCCAAGACTTCACAAGAAAACGCGTTTGACCAATTCCCAATACGGCATATCCATGCTGTCTACATACGCCATATCCATGAAGATAACTATTCAAAGATACAATAAATCAAGTAAATTGGGAATGATATCACTTATTGATTTGAACGTAGCGCACACTCCAAGGAATCCAGCCCAATACGCCGTATCGACCTTGCCAGATACGGCGTATCGAGTCTTTTTCAGACACTATAAATAGAAGACTCAAAAACAAGTTTTAAGTGTGCAATATCATATTCTTTATACCATACTCATTGAAGACG